>PVLD010004700.1:0-121914 GCA_004027595.1 Dinomys branickii | reverse complement strand
ATTGATAGCTGGCTAACTGGCTCAAGATCGAAAGTGTGAGCTACTAGTAGTGCATTCAGAGATATGGCAGTCAAAAGTCAGGGTCCTCTTTCTTTTTTGCGGTACCAGGAATTGAACTCAGGACCTTGCACGTGCAAGCAGGCATGTGCTGCTGAGCTATATCTCCAGCCCAGGTTCCTCTTTCTAGGAGGACTTGGAGCGTGATTTGTGCATTGGCTTCTTTGGCAGGGGTGCAGTTGTGACGTCTCAATGCCTTGACCCTCAGTCAGTCCCATGTGAGCTGGGAAGAGAATGGCCCTTGGAAAGAGCAGCTCATACAGACCAAGCACTTGAACAAATAGCATTCAGCTTAGTTGGAGAGCATGGTTTTCCTTTGTGTGGCCTTGTCTTGGAGGAGGTTTCCACTCCATCACTAGGCTAGGAGAGGACAAACACATGATAGAGAAGCCAAGGCATTTGTGAAGATCCCAGAGAAACTGCTTGTGCAGAGGTGAGTGCTACACTAATTAACATCAGTCCAGGAGAGGCACCTTTCTTTCCACTGAGGAGCTCACAGAGCCCATAGGGGGTATAGGGACCATATGGCACTCAGGAGTCAGAAACTCTGGGCGGAACTTCTGCTGAGTGAGCATTTCTCAGTGCTCAAGTCATGCCATGGCCTTTCCTGGTGGCCACTCCTGCCTGGGCTGTGGATCGGTGACCAGGAATCAGTGCCTGTCATAAACTGTCCTCTGCAGTGTGGTGGGAACTGAGAACTAAACACTTTGAGAGCCTCAGAGTGGGTTAGATATGATCAAGGGCTCTGTGTTCTCTTCTCATCTCTTGGTATTTATGCTGTTTGTTCTAGAATTGACCTCCTGGCTGACCAGGTCACCAAAGTAACGCTGGGACGATTACACTTCAGTGAAACCACTGCAAACAACATGAGGAAGAAGGGGAAACCGAATCCTGAGCAGAGGTACCAGTGCCAGAGCGCACACCGGGAGGGCCAGGCACACCATCTGTCAGGAAGCGGCTTCTGGGGACCCTCTGGTCCTCTTATGATCAAGCCTCATGACCGTTTTGGGCTGAAGACTGACCACATTCCTCAAACCTGTGTGCTGATGCTGAAACACTGCTGTAACCTTTTTGATTAAACAGACAATACTTTTGCCTTCATGATTTAGACCTGTGGTTCTCAAAGCAGGGTTCCCAGGACCAATGGAAATGGTGATACTTAAATGTTTATTAGAAATGCAGATTCCCCAGCCTCACTAAGACCCTGTTGAATAAAAAACTCAAGAAGTGGAGGTTAACAATTTGTATCTAACAAATGCTCCAGGTAATGCTCATCCATGCTCAAGTTTGAGAACCGCTGCTTTTAGGACATAGGTTTTGGTGTCAGGCAGAATTGAGTTTGAACATCTAATGCTGCCACTCCTAGATGCATGAACCTAGGCGTATACTTTAATGTCTCTGAGACTCATTTTCCTATCCTGTAAAATAGAGCAATAACAATATCTTCCTCCAATAAGGTTGTTTTGGGGACCTAAATGAAATGATGCAGGCAAACTGCTGAGCCCAGCACCCAACACATTTTGAGTTTTCTATGATAATCACAATAATGGTAACAGATTTATTTTAGATACAGAAAAAGGACTCTTATTCTGTACAAGCTGGCATACCCATAGGGTATACCAAGGAAGTTGGGAAAGGTTTTTTCATGTAGTTTTTAAAGTAAAACTTTCCTGATACAGTTGTTATTGAATTTTAAGAAATAGTTGAATCCTAAGATTGTCTTATCAGTCATCCATGTGAAGAAGCAATTGAAATAACAGTGATGAAAATTGCTTTGAGAACAACTGGAGGGAGGTTCAGGTCTTTAAGGTCCAAGACGTGGCTTGGGCGTCTCTGGACATAGGCCCCCCTGGTGGGCTCCTGGTGTGCTTGTGAGCAGTGTTACAAGCATGCATTGGGGGAGATCTGCTCAAGTCAGTAAGGATGGGCTTATCCCAGCCCCCAGGGGGACCACTCCAGGGAAGGCTGCTTTCCTGCTGCTCAGGAGCCTGCCTTTAGCACACAGACACCTCCTCCCCAGTAAAGAGTACATATGGGATGTAGTAAGTGCGTCAGTTGCTCTCCTGTTTCATTGCGGTGCCACTAAGCAGGAGGGAAAAGGCAAACTTGTCTAGATAAGTTTACTATTGATTAACTGGTGGTATTTGATCACAGCAATGATGTCTCTGCTCTCTATGTGTTAGCACTCATCTGCTGTTTCCAAACTAGATACTTCAAATTGGTGGTGGGACTGTATGCTGCTAACCAAGACCAGTTCTATATGCTATCTGCCCATATCTCTGAAAGGATCATTGTACGGGTAAGTTTTGTTCTTTGATTTCTTTCTGAATCCCACTTGGCTTTTCTCTGCTGGAGGAAGAATTTGAGTTCTCAGTGACTAAGATACTTAAAGGATGCTTGTTAAAAAGTTGGTGGTGGTGGTGTGAAGGCAATAAGCAGAAACAGTTGTAGGGTTCACATTAGTGGTTTTCAACCAAGGTCAATTTTGTCCCTCAAGAATCATGCAGTAATGTCTGGAGCATTTTTGGTTGTGGCAGCTGGCCTGTAGTGGGCAGAGATTAGTGATGCTGCCCAACACGTACAAGGTACAGGATTCTTCCCCAAATGGTAGTGGTGCTAAGGTTGGGAAGTTATGATTTTTACTGTGTCCTAGGACTGAGCTAGACAATCTGGACCTGACATCACCTTACACGGTCATACATTTCCACTGTGTTCTTTACACCTGGAGGAATAAAGAATTGACCCCCACATCTACAGAGTAGGGAAAGTTCCACGAAGGCTTTCTGTGCCGCAAAGTGACTAGTGTCCCCCAGGCATCTGGGCCGCAGTCTAGCACACAGGGATGGCTCAGCACATTGTGCTGAATGGTCACAGCTGTGAACAGGAGTCTTGGCAGCCACAATAATGCAAAGCTGTTGGCAGCTGCACCTGCAGCTGTGCGAGCTGGCCGCTGCCGAGAATGCCACAGGCATGAGTAACAGGTAAGCGCAGGCCTGGTACCTGGCAGGGGCTGTGTAGGTCTTTGAAGTGATGACAGAGGATGTCAAACTTCAGTAGGAAAAATCGTTCACCGAGGGCATGGGCACCAACGTGGCTGTTAACCACAGGCCCTGGGGAGATCTGGAGCCCACTCGGGAAGTGGCATCTCTCCTCGCCTGCCTCAAGCTGTCCTGAAACAAAGGCTCTCTGTGATTCTTTCAGTCAATTAAAAATAATAAGCTTCCTATTGGTGGAAATCCTTCAATTCTCAAAATTTTATAGGCAGTGAGGTAATGAGAGAAGCAAGGCAAGGTGAACCGCTTATGTGTTTAGACACCCCTACGTGAGGACGGGCCACACACACCCTAGGCCCTGACACGACCCGAGGTAAATAAGGCTCCTCTGAGGCCACGGTGGGAAGGCCCTCTTTCTCGTTGGCTTGTGTTGGCCACAAGCCAACACCAACATAGAGGTGCCTGTCTATCCTTCGCTGGGTCAGACTGTCTTCAACATCTTGCCTGATGCAATCTGGGAAAGCTTTACTGTCAAGTCTGGAAAGCTAGGGTGCTGGTTGTTTCCAGTTTCTCTTCAGAAAGAATAAAGACAGACAATGATTTTCTTTTCCAAGTTATCCCAGATTAGATCTCATGACGGTGCTGTCCTGAGCTGTGTAACTCATGCTTGAGTCATGCAGTCTGCTAGTCACCTGCTACTTTGAATAATTTACCTGATGACAAGATTTCTCTGTTTCTGCTGGTGAAGCCCTGTTGGGGCTGCCGTACAAGTCCGGGACAGCTGTGGGAGGGAGGGAATTCTCCGTAGCGTTCTGTTTAACCAAAAGCTCTTTGCTACTTGGTACCTCTTTACATCCAAAGCACAAAGATAATTCACCCTGAGAAGCCAAAAGTTTCTGTAATTCATGTTCAGTATGAACATAAAAATATAAAATTGTGCTCAGCATACATTGAGTATCATGCCATTTACTAATAAAAATTATGAAGTTTTTTTTTTTTGGTACTGGAAATCGAACTTGGGACTTGGCTCTTGCTAGGCAGGCACCTATGCCACTGAGCTATATCCCCAGCTCTACTAATAAAAATTATAAATAAATTTTTACTTTTAAAAATGATTATATCCCAGGTTTCATACCTTCTGCCTAGGTCTCTTTTCTGGGTAAAGAGAATGCCCCATTGTGTAAGTGTGCTGGGCAACACAAAAGCCATCCCCCAAATAATGAGAGGGCAGCAAGAATGCCAGTGCAGACCCTTTGCTGAGCCCCAGCTGAAGACTCATTCTCGATGTTGTCATTCTGACCTCCAAACAGAGCGGTGAAATGAAGGCAGACTTTTCGGTCTGCTTCATTGTTTACCATTCAAACCAACCAAAAGAAAAGCCACAGTAAGAAATGGCATTATGAGAGCCAGGTGGTCGCACACACCTGTAATCCCAGCATCTGGGAGGCTGAGGCAGGAGGGTTGTTGTTAGCTCAACACCAGCCTGGGCTACAAAGTGAGCTCAAGCCCAGCCTCAACTGTATAGCGGATCATGTCTCAAAAAGGCCAAAAGAAAAAAAAAAAAGGCATTATTGTTTGCTTTGGAGAGTTGTAGAAGTGTTCATTGCCCCCCAGACGGGGCTGTTCAGGCACAGTACATCCAGTGATGTGAACCTTTTAGAGCTTTCAGTGATTAAACAGCCCTGCTGTGACACGCGTGCCGTGGGTTGGCCACCACTGGTAAATACTATGGGTTGGGCAGAGCATACATCAGCCTGCATCCTACACAACAGCCACATGCGGCCTCTTAGGCCATGGTGTGCTTCTTTTAATTTGAGCAGCAGCACAAGACCAAAAGACAAATTTAATAATTAAAGACATTACAAAACTGACACGTTAAGTGGAGAACTGTAAAGTGCCTGTAGTAAATCCAAGCTCTCTTGCAGACTAAGGACCATTTCTCCAAGCCCTAGCGATAAGCGTTCTGTATGTGGTGAGGCCATTGCAGGAGGGCTGTGCGTTGATGGGGCTCAGGCCTCAGGAGGGGTCCAGGACAAGAAGCTTGTCTCTCCTGAGTAGAGAATGGTGGGCAAGACCCCGTGAATAACTCATCTGGGTTGTCAATCAAAACAGCTTTAGAAATACATGTTCCTGTGATGGAAATTGGGCAATTCGATGGAAATTAAGGTTTATTCCAACCAACAGATTAATTTTGCAGGTCTTTGTTGTGGGGGTGTTCCCCAGTGGAGTTGCTTCAGGCGCCCCTTGTGAATGACGGCGCTTTGCCTCAGCTCCACTTTCCTTCTGAAACACTCAATTAAGCCTGGGCTGGAGTGCTGCGTTACAAGCAGGAGGGATGATTACTTTTGTCAGCCTTTCAAAGGCACTCTAGGATTTTCTCATTTTGAAGAACTAATAAATAATTCCAGTTTCCTTCCAGAACAACAGAAACGGCCGCATCCTCCAAATCCCTCCTTTTTGCAAACCAAACTGAATGTGGGAAACCAACACTCAGGGCTGGGAAGGACAGGAGACACGATATAGTCACATGTGTGGGAAGCGGTGGAGGGGTGGCCTCGGCACCCACTCGTTTTCACTGGCTCCTGCCTCTCTCTGTCTGTCTGTCTCTCTCTGTCTGTCTGTCTGTCTCTCTCTCTCTCTCTCGCTCTCTCACACACAGATACCCCTTTCCTGGAGATCAGATGAATTTTTTTTACCTAAAAAAATGTTTGCAGAGTGTATGTTTCACCTGTACTTTGAATTCAGCAAACAGAGCTTTCCTTTGAATTCCGCAAACACAGGCACTGTAGTCTACTCCCAGAGTTTTTGCTTTAATAGGTCAAGGGTGCCTGAGAATATGTACCTCTGAAAGTCTACCCCAAGATGCTGACCTGTAGACAACCCCTGGGGTGGCACTGGGAGAGTTTTTTCTAGACCCATTTTTGGTAATCCTTTCAAAAGCTGCAAAACTTCATTTCCTAATTGCTGCCTTCCTCATGTCAACTCTCTTGTTATCTTGTTGGCTGAATTACAAACAACAGTAAAGCAAAAACAACAAACAAACAAGACAAAGTACAAAAAAAATCCCAGCTTTTCATTCCTTATTTAGAATAGGCCTGGAATTACTCGTAGTGCTGATTCCTACTCCAGATACCTGCAGGGGGCGCCCTTTACACGGGTTTCTTCTGGAACCGAACGGCGTCCCTCGGGAGCTGTGGGGCTCTGCAGGTGACTGCTGAGAGCAGATTAAGCGATTACTGGTTAAGCATTGCTTGCTATGCCCAGAGACCACATGGAGGGATGAATTTATGACTATTCATCCTCCTTTTTGCAAACTGTTCCTGACCACATAATTTTAGTTAATCCCACAATAACCCTCTGGAATGGGTAAAGAAGACACAATTATCTGTATTCTGCCAATGAAGACATTGGTACAGAAAAATTAATTACTGTCCCAAGGCCACACATAGCACAGACTAGAATGTTCAGGTCTCCCCTAACTATATAAGGCTGCAAAACAATAAAAAGTATTTTAGAACTTTGAGTGAATTTATTTTGGTGTTTGGTACCCGTCAACCACTGTTAGACCGCATATGAACAGAAACTCAGAATTCTGAAAAAAGGTCGTACATTACAGTTCGCTTTGACACATGAAGACTGTAGGTTACAGAAAAGGAAAATACATTTATAGATCTTACAGTAATATTTTCCGTGCCTGACAAAGGACTCGCTCTCTAGGGCTATATATACAGTAGAACACTATAGGTCAGCGTCTCTTTTCCAAAATGATTTCAACGTATTTTAGAGATTTGAGATTTCATCTAATGAAAGCCAAGTGAATAGTGTAATAGTTCCAAAAAATCAAATCTGCTCATATTTGCTGTTCCAGTATTGAGATACCAACATGATCATAATTGTCCTAAAGCTCATTAACATCAACAACAAAAAATCCATCCTTGTCCTGTTTTGTTCCCATGAAGCGGCTCATTACATTCTGCATACAGAAAATACATTAACGCTGGCTTCAGCACACCTGTGGATTTAGTTGATTGCCCGCTATAAAAGGGTTTGAGACAAAGCCAATTTGGTATTCACATCCAAGGGGACTCCAGGGACCTCGCGGAAAAGCTCTTTGTTCAAGAAAATTTACACAAAATAATACTGCTTTATATTCTTTATATTCTACTTTTATTTGTCAGGTATCCATGGTTGAGTCTTCTAAGCAGCCCACAGTTCAGATAGGTGGGGATAAAATATCAAGTCAAAGACACCTGGATGTTCTTCAGTGGAACCCAAACTAAGAACTACACTTTGTGTTTCCTTGTAATTATTTTTTTAATGGGTAACACATATGGCAAAACATTCAAACAACACCAACAGAGTGTCTGCTGAGTGAATCTCCCTCCTGCCCCGGCTCCTAGGCCTTCCAGTCTCTACCCGTGAGGAAACCTTTGCTATCAGCTTCCTGAGTGGTCTTCAGAGATAAGCACAGGTGCTGTGCTGGCACAGGCTCAGCGATTACCAGGACAAACATTGAAATCACTGTGTTAGTGCTAACTTGCTAGAAGGTTAGAATCCCAATCATTTTGATTCATAACCAAGTGCCTCCAGCACACAAAAATCACACCAAAAGAATATCATTTCAAAAGCAAGTTCATTTTCTTGTGAGGACTTTGAGGAATTCAGAAATCCCTACTTAAAGATGTTTGGAAATATATTCAACAGCTTCAGAGAAGCAGGGAAGAGGGAAGACAGTACAGCAGAAAGCTTTTGGCCAAGAATTTTATGTAAGAGCTGGGGAGCATGGTGGTGCGCACCTGTAATCCCAGCGCTTAGGAGGCTGAGACAGAAGGATCACTGTGAGTTTGAGGCCAGCCTGGTCTACAAGGTGAGTTGAAGGCCAGTCTGAACTGCATAATGAGACCTTTTCTCAAAAAGACAAAAAAGTCTGTAATCCCAGCACTCGGGAGGCTGAGGCAGGAGGATCATTGCGCGTTTGAGGCCAGCCTGGGCTACAAAGTGAGCTCGAGGCCAGCCTGAACTGTATAGCAAAACCCTGTCTCAAAAAGACCAAAAAACAAGGACAAAAAAAAAAAAAAAAAAAACTTTCTGAACTTGATTAGTTCCCAAAACTGCCAGGGATACTTTTAGGCAACATGATAAAGCAGCTAAAGTTACTTCTTATTTAATAATCAGAAGAAGTATGTAGTTCTGGCTCCAGGACTTACTTGCTATGTATTTTGGGGCAATTTATCTTTTCAGAGTGTCAGTATCAGTAACATGAGGGTAGTGGTACCTGTGCCATAGAACTGCAGTGTGGATTAGCACACAAAGAGTAGTTGTTACTATTCTTGCTTCAGCATCATCTGAGGTTAGCGAATAGCTGGAGTGTGGTAAATATAGCTGCATTACTATTTGCTTGTCAGTTGTGTGTGAAATCTCAAAGATGAGTGCTTTGAAACTCTAAAGGACTAGCAAAATGTAAGGTATTTTTGTTTATCTGAGCTTTAATAGACTTGTGTGACATTCTATTTTAATTTATTATTGTTGTTATTATCCATAACAATAGAGTCATCTTTAGTTTTCTTCTGCTTATCATTCATTTGGGATAATTGATCACATTCTCAGTTCCAGAAAAATGCAACAGAGATTGAATGTTCCAAGCCACAGCATGCAGATCTCCTGCCACTGGTGGGGGCAGGGCAGGAAGGGGACACCTTCCTTCACTCCTGGGGACCCACAGTTATTCAGATTATGTGGGATTCTAGCCTGTGTAGGAATCTCATGTGAAAGATTTAAGCAACATTCTGCTTTCCTTTGCTCTGCAGTCTGATGACCTTCTCTTCCTGCAACTGTAACTGTACTGTTCAGTGTTTCTGTGCTTTTCCAGGCCTCTAACCCTGGGCAGTTTGAAAATGACAGTGATGTACTGTGGCAGCGAGGACAAGTCCCAGAGTCTGTTGTCTGTCATGGTCGAATAGGAATAAACACGGATACCCCAGATGAAGCCCTGGTTGTCTGTGGCAACATGAAAGTGATGGGGACAGTCATGCATCCTTCTGACAGCCGGGCAAAGCAGAATATCCAAGAGGTGAGTTCGGGGCGGGCCCTGGGCCCTCCCCAACACCAGGTGTGCTGTGTGCTCCTGGCCTCTGATTCGCCTGGCACTGAGCGTCTTAATGCCACCTATTGACCTGAAATGATCACCCTGCTTTCAAAAGATAACTTTGGAGCTTTGGCCACCTGCTGAAATTGTAGACCAGTTTCTCCCTGAGGATGGATTTACCTGATAGAAGCAGTGGGCAGTGACAGCAGGTCACAGGCTTCACACACAGCAGGTCTCAGAGTTATTTTTCACAGGCCACTGCCCTTCCCTCCGTGTTGGTCAACTGCCAGACCTTCCCTTTGCCTCTCCACCTCCCTACGAATCTTCCTAGCACTGCTTCAGTCCACTTCCTGATCGTATTTGTCCTGGATCTCTCAACCTCTTCCTCCCAGGCCCCTGGCACCAGTCATGCATGACATCATCTTCCCCACACACATTTTTCTGAGAAGCAGTTGAAACTTCTGTTCCTCAGTCCTGACTGGGTCAGACCCATGGCCCGGGGGTTCTGGGTGGAGACCTGTACCCTCTGTGGAGAGGCAGTCACTTGGTGGAAATCAAAATCAGAATCAGGTCTACCCATCAGCAAATCACTCCCCCGCTTGGGGCTCTTACTAGCAGTGTGATGCTGGATAAAATGCTGAGCATGAAAGCTGGACATAGTAGCACACACCTGAGGCAGGAGCACTGCAACTACACACGCACTCTTGGAAAGTACACCTGCCATGTGGACCAGACTGAGTAGGGTGAAGATTCCAACCCCCAGCAAGAACTCCTGGTTCCAGCTCTCCCACCATTGAAATTGTTTCTTGTTTGCTGGGGCCACCACCGTCTCGCTTTCTTACTCATTCTGCTTCTTCTGAAAGTGTTTTTGAGTCAGAATTGTGTCTCTAAACCACTTTCTCTGCTTTCCTTTTCTTTTCTAGCTCCGAGCAAACCTAATCTGTTAATCATTGGCCCTCCTTCCCGACTGCATTCCTCTCCCACTGCAAATCTGCGTTGGTTATTCTAAACTGGCCAAGGAATGTCCTTCTTTGCTGAGAGGATGCCAAAGAATGGTTGTAATCGTAGACTTCTGTGCGAGGGAAGCTGTGGTTCATGTCAGGAGAGCTGGGCCTTCCTCGCCAGATGGGAACACAGGACTGGAAAGTTCCCACATACATTTCCAGATTCAGCCCCAGATATCGAGCCTTTGGAGTTCAGAGAGAGAAACTGTCTGCATTTCAGATCGCACCTACTCAGGTGTATCTGTGCAATTGACTGTCCCATTCCCTACCACGTCTCACTGGAGTGTGAACTGAAGACAGCAAGCAGGCAAGCTTGCTCCATAGCTCCACGGCCACCCCCAGGCTTGTACATTTGTTCCTTTTACCTAAAGTCTTCAAATTTTGCTCCTTGTTTGAAAGCAAATCTATTAATTTAAATAACAAGTTCCTCTGAAACTTTAAAAAGCCTTCTCCATAGAAATAAAACGCAACCCCAGTGCAGATTCTACATGTGAAATTCCTCCCCTCCCTTTGTGCTCACAGAAATCGGATGGAATGAAGAGAATCCCAGTCTGTGGTTAGAAGGCTGGAGGTTTATCTTGATTTTGCCAGCCCAAGACTCTGTTACTAGGAGGTGACCTCTGCCTCTTTTGTCTGTGAAGAGGAGATGGTCGTACTTACTTTACCCATGTCAAGGGATTTTTCTAACTTCGTATATGCGGGGCACTTAATTGTATAAGGCAAAGCGATAGTTATTATTCTTTCACTTGCACAAAATGAAACTTATATGTTATACTAATTATCTCTATTAGTATATTCTACACACATTTGCTCTATCTGCATTTATGAAATATATATTTCTAGAAAATTGGTCTGTCCCATCTACCATCTATTACAGAGATGAGAGAAATGAAGTAATATGGATGAGAGTGCTGACACATGTGAATTTCACCTTCACTTCTCCCTGACTCAGTTTCACCAATGCTGGCCAGGCTGCTCTTGAACTCATGGGCTCAAGCGATCCTCCCATCTCAGCCTCTGAGTACCTGGAATTACAGACATGTGCCACTGTTCCCAGCTTTAGTTTTTTCCAACTTTTAATGATAAAAGAGAGTCTTCTAAATTCTCTGGGGAGCTATATTATAATGAAATACCATGAACTGAGCACAGTAATTTATAAACAATAGAAATTTACTTCCCAGCATTCTGGAAGCTGGGAAGTCTGAAGTCAAGGCACTGGAAGGTTCCATGTCTGGTGACACTCTTGGTCTCAGCGGCCCAAGGGCTCCTGGGACACAGGATCTCCACAAGGTGAAAGTGATGGAAAGGCAAGAAGGGACTAAGCTAGTTCCCTTCAGTCTTCTTATAAGCTACCGTTCCATTCAGGAGCCAGAGACCTTGTGACAAAATCATTTTCTCCGAAAGCCCCACACCTTAATACTGCCACCACAGGGATCAAGTTTCAATGTGAATTTTGAAGGGGACACAAACACTTAAATCATAGCAGTGACCCTGGGTTGATTTGACAGTATGCATGGGACTGGAGGTAATTCCTCTTTCTTGAAGGATGCATGCTAAGGAGAGCTGGCTCCTGGACCAGCTACTGTGAAATGCAGCGGCTTACCATGTTCCTCAGTGCCATCCTCAGAGAAAATGAAGGTAGACTGCTGCCTTTCCCCGATGATGCGTCTCCTCATTCAGGGCCACAAAGGTTGTTTTGTGGGTTAAGTGCAAGATTATCTGCATGGAGTCCTGGAAAAGATGTCACTCAGACATCCATCCCAGACAGAGGCAAGATGATGTAGATGTGACCGGGACCTGGGCAGCTGAGGCACTGGGAGGATAAGGTTGAGCGGAGAGGTGAGAAGTGGCTTTAGTTGGCATTGTGCCTGCTGATGTGATTAGGGGCCGGCGAAGGGCATGCAGCTCTCAGTGCGTGACGTGAAAACTCCGCTCAATTTTGAGAAAAGAGCAGGCTCCAAACTGAGGGGAAGTGAAAATATTGATGTCAATGTAAAACAGAAACCAAAACAAGGCACCGTGAGGAAGTTAAAGGTTGAGTGCACTGAAGTCTGTAGTACAACCTGAAAAAAAGCAACAAGCTATTTAAAAATAAAACCCAGGAAAAAAAATCCATTCAGATGAAAGACCCAGAGGTTTTCTTCTCTCTCAGCCACATCAGCCACTGTGCCAGTCGAAGACAAAAGTGGACATGGGAAAGGCTGGAGAGGGCTGAGCCTACAGAGTCACCCTCAGGGCCACGAGGTGAAGGTCAAAGCTCCTCAGCTTTGTGTGAGCAGATGTAGCCCAAGCTGCAGCCGATGTCGGGCCAAGGCCTGGCTGTGGGCATAACCAGACCACAGGTAGGAAGACTGGCTTCCCTAAGCAAACCATGGTCCTGTGGACTGCGAGGTTTTCTCCGCATTTTAATTTTTGAGTTAATGACACAGGAACCTTGGTGTGAGACAGCATGCAAATGCCGACCAATGCATTCATGGTCAAAACCTTCCAAATCTGCCATAAGGTCAAATCAGACATCCAAATCCAGATTCTAGCTTCTTTATCCAACACATGCTGGTCATTCTGTGCTGGTCGTGTGGGGAGCCCAGGAAGCGTTCTAAGAAGGCACAGTGTTGCCTTAAAAGCTTTCCTAAGCCAACTGTGCACACGGAGAGCATGTAATGTGGCCTGTATCTATCTGGTCTTGAGATCGATCTGGCTTAGGGAAGTCCATAAGCCAGTATTAGGAACCAGAAGAGCATTCTTGTCTTGGTTAGTTTTCTCTCGTTGCTGAGACAAAATACCCAACGCCCAAATTGAAGGAAGGAAAGGTTTATTTAGCTTACAGTTTGTGGAGGTTTCAGTCCTTACTTGGCTGGTTCTGAGACAGAATGGCACATGGCAGAGGGCAAACTGCTCACGGCAGCAGAGCACAGCAAAAACCACAAGCAAAAGGGAAGAATGGCTGCAAGCAACCTCCTTTTCTTCCCTACGTTGTAAACAATCTACCCCACCCAGGGGTCGTGAACCTCTCACACAATCTCCATGCTCTCCTCTTCCACAGGCTCAGGATGTTTACAAAGGAAGCACCCCAGCTTCCTCCTCAGTCACTCAGCTAAACCTCTAGATTCCCCAAGTTGACACAATGTATCAACCATAACAATTCTCTTTGGAGAACACTGTTACGTAAGGTGTTTGGAGCTTCAAACTGACCCTCAACATTTTATTTGATAAAAAAATCTACTCAAGGAGCAATGATAATAGTACCAGAGAGCCTAATTCTTTGTCTATCAAGGTCTTTGGGGAAAATGAAGTTAAGGGTCCAACTGGGAAACCAGGGCCCATTTTCCCTCTCTATTGTGTGGACAGCCCGCACAGGGGGACATGAGCACCTCTACTTTCTGCCGGCAGGAAGGGCACTGACTCACTTTTTTCTCTGCTGGGGACTCCTGCAGGCTGTGCGGGAAGCAGCACGGGACTGCTGGCAGTGCAGGAGTGAGGAGCTGGGCAGTGTCGGTCAGTCCCAGAGGCATCCTCACTGACTACCCCCTCTTCAGTTCTGTAGGAATCGTTTTGCATTTCATTCCTTTCATTCTTTTACTTCCCTTTCCCTCTATTGAAGATTTTGTCAAACTCTTTCTTTAGGCATAGTGCAGGCCCTGAGATGAATATAGGCACGGTGAAAGCTTTGAGATGAATAAGATAGAGAATCTAACCTTTATTAAATGTAAACTTCTATTAAAATCTAAACTCCAAATAGGATATATTCACTGAATATCCAGGGCATAGGATAGTGCCAGGTACATAGTAGCTACTCAATAAATAATTGCTGAATGAGTGCTTGAGCTCACAGCGGTAGCTATGTGCACAGGGCAATGTGAAATCGTGACTGTTCCTTCCTGCCATCCCTGCTCTGGCCTTGACCTTTACAGGTCTTGTCCTTCCAAACTCTGTCTTGGCTCTGCAGCTTTCATGTAGGAGGAGGCCTGATGCTCTGCGACTTGTGTCCTAATGTTCTCTTTGTCTATAATTCATATTTTAATCTCATTTTCTACTCACACCCCAGTCTATATCTTTCCTTCACTTGTAACTGAAAGTTACCAATGTATTTACTCCACTGTTAGTTGAGCACCTATAACATTCAAAGTATCATGCTAGAAACTGGTGAGACGGCAGCGAATGGAAAGGTCTGGTCTCATGTATGCCCCACCCTCTTAGGTGTGCACCTTGTAAGGGAAGACAGGCAATGAAACTGACACAGCTATCGTCTGGTGAGAATTGTCACTGGCGCCATGAAGGAGAACAGCGCAAAAAGCTCAGAGCGCAGAGGGGCCCTTCCTAGGCTTGAAGGCGGAAAGTCCTCAGAGGACAGGGTGGTTAAATGGGAGGAGGAAATGGTAGAGGTTTTAGGGCAAGTAAAGCAACGTGAGCAAAGGCCCTGATGGGAAAAGAGCCAGGTGTATGCGAGGAACTGAGAGAAGCAAACTCTTGGCTGGGCATCACCATCTCCAGGAAGCTATCTTTTCGGCTCCCCTAAAAATATTTTAGAAAGCTCCTCTGAGATGCAATGATGGTCAGAGTTTCAGGAATGCCCTGTGTCTCTCATTGTAATATAATCGTACGTGATGTGTCCGTCTGTCTTCCGGGTGACACCAGAAACTTTACAAGAGTAATCATTTGTTGAAGTTCCAATAGTGAATAGTGCATATTTTAATAGTGCATGATATACATAGGTAAATGTTAGTTGAATGAAACAAATAATAAATGAATTGATCTTAGCTTCTCATACTAGTAGTTATTAAAGCAGCAAGAAACTCAAAGTTATACCACTAGATACATATCTGAAGTAAAGCTAGCCCTTTTAGCAGAGTGAGTCCAGCTTCCATTGTCACAACTGCCTCTCTGGGGAAGGACTGAGAGCCCCGACTGCGGAAGAGCCTTTCTCTGCTTCCCAGAGTACATCGAGGAAGGAGCTGTTGTTCTTAAAACAACAATAGCAGCTACAGCAAAAGCATATCTGATTCTTCTAACACATGGACAAATGCCCAGCCAGTGTACATCTAATTGCCAAGACACCACTTCTTTCATAACCAAGAGATATTCTAGGCAAGTGCTCTACCACTGAGCTACACCCCCAGCCCCAACTCAGTAATATTTCAAAGCAAGTTTGAGGAACCTACAAAAAGTGTCCATTTTTTTGTTCCTAAATAAGGTTATTAAGAAAATTGATCCTTCTAGTTTTAACAAGTCATTTAAAAAACAACAACAACAAAAAGCCTACAAGGGAATCCTTTGTCTTAAACACATTTAGCTTTAGCTTACTGTGGTTGTTCGCATTTTCCTGGGACCCACTGAAATTAGTCGGAGGACTGCAGGGGCAGGAATGGGGAGCGTGGCTCTCAGAGGAGGAGCCTGGGGAACCGAGCTTCCTAGCTCTGAGTCCTGAAGGCCCAGAAGTTGAATAATCCAAACTTGTAATCCGCTTGAAGGAATTTTGTTCCACAAAATATTTAAGAGCAATTTGATAATATAGACCCTTGAACAAAGCACTACATCTTTAATTTGTAAATACAAATTTTGCTATGAAACTGTGTCATCTAAAAACGATGCCTTGTGAGCCAGAGTAGCCACTGTTGCTCTACGAAGTGACGAACCTCCCCTCAAAAGGAGGATTCAATTCTCATGAGAGGGAAACAAAGCAAGATCAGTGACTGATCAAGATTTTGCCCTATAATTTGGGTACAAAAACCCTGGGTCAGGCTTTTAGTCAGTGAATGGAAATCACTGAAGGGGACCTTACACCTTCAGCCCCTCTAAGGCACAAGAGAAATTTCTCCTACACTAGTTTGGACAGAAGAAAGGAAGCATCCTATTGTCAGTGTTCTAGTCTCTCTTGGCATTGATTTGAATAGTGAATATCTAAACACTATAAATGTTCTTCTTTAATTAAACTAGGTTGACACAAATGAACAGCTGAGGAGAATAGCCCAGATGAGGATTGTTGAATATGACTACAAACCTGAATTTGCATCTGCAATGGGAATAAACACTGCCCATCAAACAGGTACACACACAAACCCCCTTTTTAATTTTGTATTGTCAGTCACTAAAGTTTTAATTCCCTCTTTATTTTGAAGTTGTGTGCTATGGCATTTGAGAATACCCTGGTGTTCTAACTCATCCTCTGTGAAACCCATACTCACTAGATCGGAAAAGGTTAAGGAATTTCTGTGTCATCTTTTCTAACACCTCCTTTCCTGCACCCGAATGTCTTAGTAGGGTACTCTGAGTATGTTGTTCCTTTTCTCTGGGGTCACCTTGCTCGTGAGATAAGGGTTGGGGTAGATGGAGTCAACTGTGGGAGGGCAGTGTCGGGCAGTCGAGAACGGAGGGAGGAGCTAGAGGGCAGGTAGGTGGGTCTAGGAAAGAGAAAGTGTAAACAAAATGACATTTATTCTCTAACCCAAGAATCCTAAAGAAAGAAGGCACATTTAAGGGATAGAGGCCTCCCATAGAAAAAGAAAGGAAATCAAACTAATGCCCTATCTTTCCTTCTGTGTACAGGGACTTGAAGGTATTTGCTCACTCTTTCCGACATTTATTAGAGAGTCTTTAAACAGAGAGAGAGAAAAAACTACACTCTTCACTTACAGTGCTTCTCTGCTCAGTTTCCTCATTGCAAACAGTGTATTGTAGATCTGAGTGAAAGCCTAGAAGGGCTAAACATCTATTTCTAAAGATGTCCTTCGGCTATCAGGGTTTCAGCCTGACGTAGAGCTGCCAGGACTTTCTCCCGCTGGTCTCTCTCTGATTAAATCTGTCGGGGTGTTTTGTGTGTAGGAATGATTGCCCAAGAGGTGCAGGAGATCCTGCCCAGAGCTGTGAGAGAGGTTGGTGATGTCACCTGTGAAAATGGAGAGAAGCTAGAAAACTTCCTCATGGTGGATAAGGTAACAAATCACTGAATGTGTACCTGCTCCCCTGTGAATAAGCCCCCTCTGTGGTGGCACAATGAACCGAAACACCTCACCAGGAAATGCACATTAAAAAAGATTTTTTCACCCAGCTATGAAGTGAGCATATCAGTTATAGACACAAGAAAGGATGTGTCCCGAGGCTGTTCTCATCACAAACAATGCCAAATGTTTGAGGTGATGGATGTCTTGGTTGATTGGCTTGGCTCTTCCACACTGCATTAAAAAAAATCATAACCTCACTTTGTGCCATTTAAATGTGTACACCCATATTTGTCAGTAGGTGGTAAAGAGGAAGGTCCCATAGGAGAGAAAGAACAAGAATGCCCAGTAATAATGTCATCTCAGCAAGTATCACTGAAGGAAAAGTGGCATTAGAAAAGTTTGCTCCGTATGAATGCTTTAATGAAATGTTTGATCAGACTTCATCTCTAAAAATGCAACTGAAGCGTATGAAAATATGTATTATATCCTACAACTTAAATTGTAAGTATGGGATGTGCTTCTTCTCAGAGTGATTAAAGACTGGAATTTTTTTTAAAAAAAGATTAGAATGCTGATTTTCTTTTTGACCATAGGTTGTTTTTTTTTTTTTTTTGGTCTTTTTGAGACAGGGTCTCAATATGCAATTCAGACTGGCCTTGAACTCACTTTGTAGCCCAGACTGGTCTTGAACTTGCAATGATCTTCCTGCCTCAGCCTCTCAAGTGCTGGGATTACAGGCATGTGCCACCATGCCTGGCATTGACTACAGTTTTGATGAAATTATATTTGACTTTCACAGTATAATCATAAAGTGGATCTTTTTATGAAGATCTTCATGGGCCTCCTCATTTTCCCCCCAAGGCCTGTCTTAATTCCTTGATATTCACATCATTCCCTTTCGAAGCAATGTCATTATGCCTCTGGATTAGCTCCCCTTCATGGGTCTGAGCCTGTCAGGGCCTTGCTTACTGATGCAGTGTGTGGGATCTGAGTAGTTCCTTGATATCACATCCGACAATTCTGTGGACCTCTGCATCTTTTGCAAAGTTTGCAAATTCTGTCTGAATTCAGTTTTCTATTTCGTACTGAGAGGGAAATCTAATTGCCTTAGGGATTTCGTAGTTGTGGGGAGAGATATCGGAGTGGAGACTAATTTATAATTTGTCACTTTGTGGGTGCAATGCTTCTCAAACTTCAAAGTGTGCACGTATCACTGGGGATCTTATTAACATGCAGATTCTGATTCCGCAGGAGTAGGGTGAGACCCGGGAGATCCTGCCGCCTGGTGTGCCAGTCTGGCCATCCCCGTGGGTCACAAGCCACACTTGGAATTGCAAAACCAACCCTGCCTTTTCACGTTAGGCACCTCCCCCAGCCTCCACAAGCCCTTGTTCCCAAAACACTTAAATGACAGCATCTTGGAGACCTGGTCAGTCCTAGGCTGCAGAAGCTGAGTGGCAGAAGCTGACTTACTGCCTCCAGCTTCCTGAGGATCACAGCTGCGTCGAAGGGATTCTTTACTTGCTCTATGGCAGACGTAGGGTATCTTGTCACTCGTGAGGTAGAGCAGGAGGAATTTATGTACTTATTTTCCAATTCTTATTGCAATAAGATGCATAGAACATAAAAGGTATCCTCTCAACAGTTTGAAGCGCACGGCTCAGTGATAGTAAAGACACTTGCAGTGGTGTGCAGTTATCGTCACCGTACATCCCCAGATCTCTTTTCATTTTCTAAAAGTGGAACTTGGTGTCCATTAAACAATAACTCGCTCCTCCTCTCCTCCGCAGCCGCTTGCAACCAGACCACTATACCTCCTGCCTCTGTGATTCTGACTGGGTTAAGTGCCTCATCTAAGTGGATTCAGACGCTATTTCCTTCTTGTGACTGGTTTCTTCACTTAGCATAATGTCCTCAGGATTCATCCTTGTTGCAGCGGTTGTCAAATTTCCTGCCTTCTAAAGGCTGCGGAGTGATCCCTGTGTGTATAAACCACGCTTTACCCGCCTACTCATCTATCGGTGGCTGGTTTCACATTTTAATAAAGTTGTGAATGCTGCTGCTGCTGAGTGTGAGTGTGAGTGTGAGTGTGAACGATACATACTGTGCGTCTATTTTCAGTTTTTGGAGGACACATGTCCGGAAGTGGGACTGCTGGGTTCTACGTGGTATTTTTTGGAGGAGCTGCCATTCTGTTTTCCAAAGTGGCTGCATCATTTTATATTCATAGTTACACTACAGTACACAATACCTCAGTTTTCCCACATTCTCACCAACGCTTGCTGTTTTCTGTTTTTATTTTTTAAAGAGCAGCCATGTGAGTGGGTGTGAGGGGTCTCGTTACAGTTTTGCTTTGCGTTTCCCTAATGGTTAGTGAGCTCAGCATCTCTTTACGTGATCTGTGACCATTTGTGTATCTTCTTTGGAGAAATCTTTTGTCCGGTTTTGAATTGTGTTGCTTTGCTGTTGTTAAGTGTTAGGAGTTTTCTATTTATTCTGGACACTAGTCTCTTATCAGATATATTATTGCGAATATTTTCTCTCATGTGGATGGTCTTTTCATTCTCTTGGTAGTGTCCTTTTATGTGTGGAAGATACTAGTTTTAATTTGATGTCATCTACTGTATTCACTTACTATTCACCGTTGGTTATTATGTTAAGAAAAATCGTTGCCAAATCTAACATTGTGAAGATGTTGATGTATTATTTCTAAGAGTTTTATTATTTTCGGCCTTACGTTTAGGTCTTTGATCTATTCTGAATTAATTTTTTAATATGGCGTTAGTGAGAGTCCAGCTTTATCCTGCCATATGTGTGTATCCAGTTTCCCCAGCACTTTTTGTTGAAAAGACTTTTCTTTCCCCATTCACTGGGCTTTGCACCCTTGTCAAAAAATATTTGACCATAGCTATAGAAGCTTATTTCTATTTCTGTAATCCCAGCACTCCAGAGGCTGAAGCAGGAGTACTGCCACAAGTTCAAGATCAGCCTGGGCTGCACAGTGAACTCAAGCCTAGCCTGAATTACATAGTGAGACCCTGGCACAAAAACAGAAGTTTATTTCTGAGCTGTCTCTTCTATTCCACTGATCTCTCTATATATTTGATACTAATATTACATTGTTTGATTACTGCAGTTTTACAATAAATTTTGAAATTAGAAAGTGTGAGTCTTCTAGTTTTTTTTCCCAAAGTTTCTTTGACTTTTTTATTTTAAAGATAATAAAAATATTAATAATTTTGTGATCCTTTGATCTGAATTTTAGGGTGGGTTTTTATTTTTCTGCAAAAACATCACTGTGATTTTGATAGGGATTGAATGTAATGCATAGATCATTTTGAGTAACAGTGACATTGCGATCACATTGTCTTTTAATCCATGAACATGGGACATATTTCCATTCAATTATGCTTCTCCTAATTTGTTGTAGCAGTATAGTGTTGATTGTATAAATCTTTTACCACCTTGGCTCAATTAATACCTATTTTATCTGTTGATGCTGTTGTAAATGGAATAGACTTTATAAGTTCCTTTTCAGATTGCTTATTGTTAGTGTATTAGAAAAGCAGTTAATTTTTGTGTGTGACTCTATCTTGCCACCTTGCTGAGAAATTTATTTTTAAAAATGAAGTACTGAAATTTCCAATAAATTATTTTAGAATGAAATGGGGCATATTCAGAAGGATTTGTATGATAAAATCACTCCCACTCTTGCATTTTCTGTTTTCTGGGGTGAGAGGAAAGGAGTGTGTAGCTATCAATCACCAGGCAGCTTCGGAGTGTGGCAGTCACCTGGCTGCCACAGTAGCAGTTAAGCCACGTTTGGACGTGGCCCTTCCTGGAACACTCAGGAGAGGGTGTTCACGAACTGTATGTGTCGGTCATGGACTTGCCCAGGCCCTTACAATGGTCACAGCAAAGTAATCAGCTTCCCCTCTCCCTGCAGGAGCTTCCTGCTCCCCAGGTGAGTTGAATGAGACACTGGAACTTTTAGCAACCGGAGATCCAAGCCCCCCCCCGTTTTCCTAGGAGAGGCCAGAATCCAAGCTTATTCCTAGGAGGGCAAACTCAGATGTCTAGGAGAGTAGGAGGGTGCTATTACTGTTCCCGGCAGCCAGTTCAATGTCGTCCGTGGAGAAAACCCTGGGAAGTTAAACTTTTATATTTAAGTAAGTAAAAGTGGTAGGAGTCCAAAAGGGAAAGGTTGTGATTCTCTTTGTAGCAGGACCGTATAGTGATATAATCTATGGAGACATTGGTAAGGCCACAGCCTTTTGCAGAAACTGTTATTCCAAAAGCCAGTGGAACATCTCCCCACCCTGACCAGGCAGGGGAAGCGCAGCACTGGTCCTTGGAGGGCTGAGGTAGGCTTCACTTGGCAGCTAATCCGCGCACCATGGGACACCCCTTCAGGCCGCCGTTAGGGCTCACAGAGCACCTCCTCTATTCTTTCTCATTAAGAATCCAAGGAATTCTGCTCCTGTGTCCCCTGCTCTTTGTTAATTGTGAGAAGAGCAAGTGCCCAGGGCCTCCTGCCTTCCTAGTCCCTAGTGGGCACTGCCGCATCCCGGGCTGCATGTGTTGAGAGACTGTGTTAAGATTTCTGGGCTTCGTAGGCTGCGGTAACTGTCAGAGGTCAGAAGAAGGTACCATCTCTCCATCCCCCACTCTATTATTGCTCTTCCACCATCTGATCCTCTTTTAATAAAAAAATTTTCTTTGAGCCTAAAATATGAACTAGAGACGCTTACGAAAATATCACAATGTTGCTCTCATTTTTACACGTGTGTTGCAACTTTACACCAAAATAGGAGAAAAGAACGGCTGGATCTCTACAGCCCGCCCGCACGCTGACCAAAGTTAGTAACGCTCGTCCAAGCTGGTACCAGCAGCCCTTCCTCCTCCTCCTAACAAGAGCGATGACCGCGTAAGATCAGTGTTTCTTGTCTGGATAACCTGCTTCTTCTCATAAATTTCTCATGGTTTCCTCTGTGCCAGTGTGGGCTCAGAGAGGGTGGTAGACTGAGAGGCATCGGGCTTGATGCTGGGGACGAGAGGCCGAGGGGGCACATGATAGAGCTTCACCTGGTTAGTTTTTTCGTCTATATCTTCACTTGGAAACATTATTTCTTTGTTTCTCTGGTGATGTGGGAGTAAGTGCTTATTATTCTTGGGAACTATTCCTAGATGTGCTTCAGAGAAAAGCAGCATATCCCATACATGTAGGAATTGCTTTCAACTAATTCACAGCTGAACCTATATAAAAATTGGATGCGTTTTGTGTTTTGAAATAGGGTCTAGTATAGTTCATGCTGGCCTTGAGCTCACTATGTAGCCCAGGCTGGACTCAAACACATGGCAACCCTTCTGCTTCTGCCTCCCTAGCGCTGGGATTATAGGCACGCACCACCACACCCATCAACATGACTTTTTAAAAATTGATGCTATAGGCCATCCTGCTATAATTTAGTATATAGTTTTTACTCATTTAATCTATTTTCGATCATAACATGTTAGGAAATTATCTATCTGAATCATGGAATCATTAAGTGGCACTTTGCTTTGGTCTTCAAAGAGCTTATATTCTTGAAGGGGGTGTGCGGTGGGACCACTGCGTGGGTAACGGAGCTCTGAGTGACGGTGTGAGCACTGTGGGCGACATCGCCAAGCACTCTGCCAGTCCGGAGGCAGAGGGACTTTGGAGGCCGGGAAGAGGCTGGTGAATGGAAAGGAACGGGGAGGCTGAGAAGCAGAGGGAGACACTGGTAGACCTCAGCAACTTAGCACACAGCCAAGGGGGGCCACACGGCCTCTGGAGCGTCCCCTCTTCTCATCCCGGACATCTCAGTGGAAACAAGTCCTAACTGTCTCTGGCAGTGTCTCCAGTATTTCAGCTCCCCTTCTGATCTTTGTGTTTTTCCTCTGAGCTATCACAGTGATGTCCCAACTGTCCTGCTAGTCACTAGTAGAGTTATCTTCCTCTAAAGCCAAAGCAACCAAAACAAATCTCGATCATATAATAATCCCTTTTCCCTGTACTGGATTTTTCCCTAGCTACAGACTATTATAACTCTTCATCGCCTGTATCAAATCTTCCCTTCCTAATTTGTTTCCTAACATTCATACCAACCCCTCAACCCCTTAGCACCTGTATATGAAGCCACATGGAATAATGACCTTCTTACCTCTTTTCAAGTAAGCTGGGCCCTTTCCGAGTACAGTGTGTTTGCGTGTGTGCTGTGTCCTTAGCCTAGGAGCCTCTGCTGCCTCTCACTATTCCCTGTGGAACAGTTCCTTTTCCTGTACTGCTTCCTTTCCCTCTCTCTCTCAGGGGCTTCCACCGCCTCCCTTACCTGGACACACAGGGACATCTTGTCTGTGAGTTCCTCCCACACCAGCCATTTCCTCTGATCCTCAAACCAAAAAGAAAAATATATATTAAAAAAAGACCTCTTCCTTCAGGTGATCTCATCAGCTCACTGTTTGACCTTCCCCGAGTACTCGTCTGAAACAGTCTCTGCATCACTCAGGCTCACTTTGCAAAGTTCAGGGTCACTGCCCAGGGTAGGGTACCTTTGCACTAATTAGGAAAACGGGCCCCTGCTGCAGCCCCCAGCCGCCCCCTCAGCTGGGCCTCTGCGCTGTGCACAAACTGCAAACTTCTTCATAGCAACTTGGAGACTATTTGTTCCTGACTAAATTTTCCATTTATTTGCCCATTTGTTCTTTGACAAGTTCTCTAAATAGTTGTGTGAGAGCAGAAATTGTCTGTTTTTAAAGTTGTTTCTTTTGTACTTTATTGTGGTTTTACCCAAGGGCTTCTTGTACTGTAGGCATTTGACACATATTGGTAGAATGAATAAATGAGTTGTGTGATGCCTTGTTTGATCCTGTCTCTACAGTCCTTTGGCCTCTGAAGATAGATCGCCTATAGCTTTTAATCACATCATGCTGTCATTTTCTTCCTTTCTTGTCTCCTTCACTAGAAAGTGAGATTGTGGAGTTCAGAAAATCTGCCTCCTTGGTTCTGATGATTGGTATAGTATCTGCTACTTTGTAGATAACTCTGATAGGAATTTATTTATGTTAGAGCCTAGACATTTAAATGCTAATAAAGGACCAAGAAGAAAATATATTAGCACAAGGATATATGACAGAAAAGTGACATTTCTGTGGGAAAAGATGGGTTGGTTTTGACTTTCAGGTATCAACTGAGCAGTCAGATGAGAACGTTCAGAGGGTTACCCAGAGGCAGGAACCCACAAGGGCAGTTGGGCGGTTGAAGCCTCCCCTCTATGAGGAGGATTGTGGGTCGAGGTCCCGGATGGAAGGAAATGGTAGCATCTGGCCTGCTGATAGTTTTACTGTATGGTGTTTTTAGAACTTTCGAATTTGTCGCCTGCCTTTAGAAAGCAGAAGATCTTCACACACATTTCAGACTTTTGGCTGTTTTGAAACACAAGAAGCCGTAGACACGTGGTGCTGGGGTGAGGCGCGCTGGCGGGGGTCTCCCTGTGCACGGTTGTTGCTGTTTCCTGCTGCCTGCAGGGTCCACAGGCTTCTGAGTTCATACAGAATGAGAAGCAACAGGACCAAAGGCGGCAACTGTGAGAACGTATCCGGTTAGGGCCTCCAGAGAAGGAGGAGGCCTGTGATGCGCAGAGGATTGAGTGAAAGGGGTGGGGGACCCTGGCCAAGCATCATGCCAAAAAGCAAAGCAAAGAGGGAAACGGGAAGGACATGGATGCAACAAGAAGTTCTCTTTCTGAGACATGTACCAGTGGGTGTGAGGCACGTGAGCTTGTTCTAACAGCAGTAATGCAAGAACCTCTCACTTTCCTAGATCCTTATCAACACCTAACATTATCAGACTCGCTCAATTATGCAATTCTGATTGAGTTAAAACAGCATCACCTTGTTTTGCATTTGCCTTTTCTTTATTAGTAATAAGGCGGTGCATCTCCTTCTTATGTTAGCTGCGTGGTATCTCCTCTGTGTCTGCCCAGTGCGCCATTGGTTCACGTCTTTCTCAGGGTAAGAATACAATTTTTATTCGATTATCAATCACTTTATTCTTTTCCAGTGCTCTCAAAAGCAAAACTAATATGCTAAATCTATAGCACTAGCTTTAGATAGTGACAATTATTTTTTATTTCAATGGCTAGGCTCCTTTCCTAGTGCTAGTTATAGCTTACAGCTATGACATATTCATTGTGTATACTTATTATTGGTCCAATCTCCTCCATTGGAAAGTATACTCTACAGAGAGCAGAGGCTGTCTCTGCTTTATCTAACTGCTTTGTCTTCTATTAGTGTGTAGGAGAGTATCTAGCACATCACAGGGGAGTGATTAAGGACTGCTGCTTCTACTGATTAATTGAACATTAAATTATAAGTTTCAGGTACTGAGTTGATCAAGAGGAATCATAGACACCCTTGACACCTTAACACCTTCCAAAGGAGCCCATAAGTCACCATGAGAAGTCCAGAAATCAGAGTACAACATGCTGAACATATGCCAAATCAGATGGAAACATGTCTCAGTTGAAAGGTTCAAGCCTTTCCCACAGAAAACTACACTTAACCAAAATTCACAAAAATTAAAGAGCAATTCTAAGGCAAAGAGAGGGCAATAGTCATGCACACATTTTAAAACAAATTTAGGGAGCTTATGTTCTTTCCAAGCAAAGCAAAGGGTAGCACGAGACATACCAGGAAGTGAGCCCAAGAGTTGCCCTCTTTGGGAGAGAAATATACATGGAAAGGAAGCCTCTCCTTCAGGCACCTGCTGAAAACTCAGCTGGAAGTCAGAGCTTCCACTGGATCTCAACAGCACGCTTTTTTTGTAGGGATTCTACTTTGTGAAATCCGTGTCAGGGTCTGGTGAGCTCTCCACAAAATAAACTCTTGGATGAAAATCTAAAGTTGGGTTAATTCAAATCCCAAACCATTGCCAGACACACAACTGTCTAAAACCAATTTCTCTTCCTTTAGCAACAGTGTGTACAATGTGAAGTTACAGGCGATATTATTCCATGATTTTATTGCAAAGTCTCAGTCCATGCAACATCGGGTGCATCATTTACTGCAAGGAGAGGTTTTCAAGTCTGTGTTCTTTTATTGGGAAAAAAATAAAGGCCTCTTTCAACTTGCTCGTAGTTTTCTTTGTTATCATGCTTAGTCACCTTTGTTCAGTGTTGTCAGGGGATAAACTACTGTTCCAAAGAAAAGAGAGTTTAACTGCTGGCTGTGCCCTGATATGCAGGCTGACTATCTTCAGACCTGCAAGGATGCAAGGAACTACAGCAGCAGGGTCCAAGAGTTTCCTGGAGGTGAAGCAGGAGAGTGATGGGCTTTTGTCTGCTTCCTGGCCAATTCCCTGCCACAGGAAGAGGACCAACCTGGGTGGAGCCCAGTTTGCTGTGTAGAGCCAAAGCATGAAGCCATTTCCTGGAAGATGATTAAATCCTAGTGTTTGGTGATTCACTCACATTTCCACAGCCCTTTCCTAACATGGAATTGCAAGTTGGATCTCATTTATTTATTGTCTAAGAGAAGCCTCAAATAAGAGAATGAACTGGAAGTCAGCCATTCTGTTCCTTTCACTATAGAGCAATACTGGGCCCTTTCATGACATGAGCCACGCACTGGGAGATGTTAATTCATTTAATCATCAAATAAGTACTTAGTCACTAGTCTGCTAGAGAATGGCCTGTGGGTGAGGTGTGGGCCCTATCTTCGAGAAGCTCCCCTCTCCAGGTGTTTATTGGATAGGTAAATGGGACACCAAGGGTAAAGAAGACAGAAGAAGGGGAGGACAGGGGGTTCACATAAAGGGAACATTATGTCCTAGTTCCAGAGACATACTATGTTCAGCAATGGCAAATTGTTCTGTAGGGCTGCAGCATGCAGTGTGAAGTGGGTGCGTATGGTAAAGGATGAGTTTTAGGTAAGGCACCAACAGTAAGGTAGATGATAGCTCTGATTTCACAAATGCCTGTGTTGTTTCCATGTGCACATATACTGGCCATACTGCGCAAGCATCTATTTAGAAAATGTGCTCACTCTGTCCACGTGTGCCCTGACCACAAAACAAGTATTTCAAACAGTAGGTAAAAGAGTCTTGTTGTGATTCGAACCAAGCACTACTTTTTTCCCCACAGTCTCACCAGTAATTTTTGATGGCAAAAACTGGATTAATCATTTCATAAGGCTATTTTTCAGCTGAGACAGTGGGCCCCATTTAAAACTGCTACTAGCTGGTCAGAGTTGATAATTAAATTAGGATTCGTTTTAAAATTACTCCTAGACAATGTTTGATGTCCAATGGGGACATTTTTCAAGATGCTAGACTCAGGTCTAGTAAGTTCATTTTCACATGGGACCTTGACTTGTGTATTCAGAGAAAACCCAAGCCGGGCACGGAGGCACACACCTGCAGCTATCAGATGACTTAGGAGGACTGAAAGTTCTAAACCAGACTTAGAATCAGCCTGGGCAACTTAGTGAGACTCTGCCTCTACATAAAGGGGCTGGTGGGGTGTAGCTCAGTGTCAAGCCCTTGCTTAGCCTGTGGATTTAATCCCCAGTACTGAAAAAAAAAGTTCCTTAGGCACCTGTGATGCACGTTCCTGGTGAGAGTCCTCTCCCAGAGATCTTATCACTTTCAGAGAAAAGATCAGTTTTAAGGAAACTATATTTTTGCACATTCTTATACTGGCTTCACTGTGCTAATAGAGAACAGAAATCAGAACTTCAGGTATTTTAGCAAGAGCTAGCCTCGTATCATGCTCTGGAAATTCATTTTTTGGTAATTTTCCATTGGCTCCTTCAAGTCAGCAAAGGCCGTAATTATAATCAGGAAGGTAGTAGTAGATTTTCTCATCTTTATTTCCTCCCCAAGAGGAAAACACATGAATTACCTGCCTCTGTTTATACCTACCTGGAAGACATATGGTGCTGGGAAATTTGAGTTTAAGAAATTAGAGCAGGCTTTTTATCATTATTGACAAAGAACTGGACTTTTGCAGACTTTGCTTGTATCTCATGAGGCAATATTAAAAGTGCCACAGGGAAGACGTTGCAGGACGTTAATGTGATATAAAGGAGACTTTATCAGCAGTCCTCATGATTTGCTTCGGTTTTGGCTAAAGCACCGACTAAGACATTGAGCCAGCAAGCTTGTTTTTTTATTGGAAGAAACCAAAGGCTAAAACAACCAAAAGAGGAGTGTAAGTAGTACCAGTGAAGATGGAGAGAAGGGGTGGACTGGAAGCTTTGGGACACGGTGCTCACAGCGCTGTGCGACCATTGCCTGGCAAGAAGCAGGGCGTGGGAAGGCGTCACAGGGCGTGACTGGAGATCTGTTTCCGATTCCTGGGTGGACATGGACTGACACATGATCCACTGTAAGTGAAAGTGTTAATTTAGTATCAGCCTCTCTACGGTAGAAACGAGGTACATAATCATATAACATTCATTATGTTTCAGCATCACTGACTGCTCTTCTTAGCTTCACAATTTGTCTCATTTTTATTAAAACAAATTTAGAAATAAAGGAAAAACTGTACCGGGATTAGAAAAAGCTAGAAGCACTTTTGGGGGGAGTTCTAAATTTTTGCTTTAAATTTATTTTTCAAATGTTTTTAATGAAAAATTTCAAATATACACAAAATTAAATAGACTGGTAATAAACCCCATGTATGACTCACTCTGATTTGAGCCATAAATTCCTGTTTAATCCTATTTTACTTAAATCCCCTACCAAATACTGTCTCCCCAACTACATTATTACAGGGAACCTCAACATCATATTATTTTATTATAGCTACATCAGTATTTTTTTAAAAAGGAAGGGCTTCTCTTAGGAACTGAACCACAATGCTATTATCATACATACAAATGTATAGGAATTCTTTAGTATCATCAAATCCAATTAGTGCTGAAATTTCCCCAATGTTCCTGTTTATACAGACATGGGGGTTTAGTAGCCATTAAGAACCATTGCCTGCTTCATTGAAGATAACAATATGTAATATAACAGTCATTCCTAACTCCTGTCATCTTGTTTTGAAACCCTGTGTCATTTGTATTGCTTTTGTGTTGTTTTGTTTTTGTCTTTGTTGGTGTTATTTTGTCTTTTTTTCCTCTTTAAAATAAAAAAGAATTGTTGTCAAGATCCATTGTTTTATCAGGGCATTAGAAAATAATGACACTTTATCATGTCTTCTTTATTTATTTTCTGCAGTTCTTCTAAAATGAAGAACTTCCCTGTTGGGGACCACTACAAAGTGGCTCTGAGCAGGATTTAATATTAACCAATTGGCTTTTCATATTTACTTGGGAGTAGTCCCAGTCTTAGGCACCTTGTCTGCAGATGGGCAGCTGATTCATAGTAAATGAATGTCTGTGAGTCACTGGTCACTGCTGAGGCCTGTATTGGCCTGTGACACTGTGATGCCTCAAGGACAAGGTGACAGCAGCTGAGGATGCCTGGCTCATATCCCTGTTAACTTCTAGGAAACTATGGCTGCAGACATCTCAGCCCTCTGTGAAGGCCTTCCTAGAGATAACACAGTTCTCCTAAATTAACATAATATTACTTGGAGGAGTCCTTGAAAGGATTCCTGAGTTCTGCCCAGATTCCTGCATTTTCTTCAGTATTCCCCCTCCCTTGTTTGTAAACCTAATAAATATAGGCAATCCAGAAAAGTCTTTGGCTAATTCAGAGAATATAGAAGCTGGAAAGGAATTAGTGCCTTCTGGAACCTCTGAAATCATATTCCATTGTCTTATTTTTTATTTACATCTTAGTCTGCCCACTCGCTTGGGAGATTGTGGCCCTGATCAGCCTGCAATAACTTAGTTATTTAATCCAGTCTTTGATACTTCCCCTTATCAGATATGTAGCTGATATGCAGGAAAGTTAGGATACAATTTCATTCTTTCTTTTATTTACAAGTTTTCCAAAACATGTGTTAAACCTCTTATACTTTCCAAAGGTAACCAATAAAATATTTTTAAAAATTGAATAGGATTCTGGATACTTCAAAAAGATATTTAATTCTTTGATCTGTACAGTAACCAGCCCTCTGCTGTTGTGTCTTTGGCCAGTAAGAACTGGCTCCTGAGTCATTTTGATGCAACTGCAGAACTCTGTGATGTTGCCTTTGTGTTCTCATATTGTAAGGGGCTCTAGGTTCAAGCCATAAGTTTCAACTCTACCTGGACTCTTTAGTTCTCCAGAGAGCCCCGGGACTTTACATTGGCAATAGCAGTTAGTGACTATTTATTGGCAATGAGGGTACTCATTGTTAGTAAGTTGGGAAATATTTGTCCCATTTTTTTCTTATAGGGGACATAGTTAAGGAAATATGAATGTAGCAGGAATTCATAGTAATATTGCCAATTTAAATTTAATTTTTCTAGGATTTTACTTAATGTTTTGAATCTATATTTCTTTTCTTAAATGATGAAAACTGTGGTTTGTAATATAACTGTGTATTTGTGTTAACCAATTATAAATGTATGTGGTATATGTGTGTATAATCCATCATTATTATTACTAACAACATGATTATTAAAAAGTTTATATTTTCTTTGCACATAGCTTATGTCTTTTGCCTTTAGGATATATCCATCTAAGAATGGACAAATTACTGTGTTTTGAAGATTTATTCATTTATTTTGTGGTACTTAGAATGGAACTCAGGGTCTTTGTCTTGAACTATATCCCCTTCTCTTTTTTAAAAATTTTTATTTTGAGACAGGGTCTTGCTAAGTCACTAAGTTTCCCAGGCTGGACTTGACCTTCTACTCCTCCAGCCTCAGCCTCCCAGAGTGCTGACACAGGTGTGTGTCGCCATCCGAAGTTTACATTGATGACATTGAAAATAAGTCCTTTCTGCAAAGTTAAACCAGAAACAACACCAAATTCGGCTCACTTATTTACTTTTGCTTTTTTTCCTGTGGGATGCTTTTGGCTAAATTATACTTTATAATTATTTAAAATACCCACATTATCCTAAGGAGAAATTGTAAAACAAGGTACATTCATAGAGTCTGGCTTCCATCCATTTCATTCACATTTTCTTCTTCTTTCCCATACTGTGTAGAAATTTTAAATGCACTTTTGGATTCTCTTTCCTTTTTTTTTCAATGCAAGAAAATATGTGGGTTTTAAGGGGTATTCTGCCTCTTCTTAGACAAAATGTAGAGTACTGTGCACAGTGCTCTGCATCTGTTTTTCTTTTTTAAGCTGATACTACATCCTAGACTTTGCTTTATACAGAAGCATCGCCATCCCATTTTTACACTGATTACACTGTTGTACAAATACCACAGTTTGTCATCGAGTCCCTGATGCTGGACATTTGGGTTGCTGTCAGTCTTGTTTTTCTTACTTTTCTCCAGGAGATTTGTGGAATAGATTTCTAAAAGTAGGATTTTTTTTTTTAAAGTAGGATTATTGACCCCCAAATAAAAACATATATAATTTTGCTAGATATCAATAGGTTCTACTGTATAATAGCTTAATGAATTTGTGGTTTTTGACAGGCTTTGAAAAATATCTGATAAGACTTCAGGAAAAAACAGGGTTTTCTGGTGACTTTTAATAAAAAAAAAATTTCCTTAAAGGAAGCATAGGCCTCAGTTATGAAGCTCTATGCCATTTTGCCTTCTAACTGGGAAAGATTTCTGCCTTCCTCCTTGTCTAAACTGTTAACTCAGAACCTTTCAGTTCACTTTCCTGTGTTTTTACTGAGCATTTCTGACAGGTGAAGACAAGTGCTAACTATTGGTGAGAGGAGCAAAGGAAGCAGCACCCTGGCTGCCTCCCCAGGCTCACAATACAGGCAGGGACGCAGGCACATGACACCTGATGCAAGGCAGATGGCCAGGTGACGAAAGGGAACATACTATGAGGACACTGCAGAAGACAAGGTGTGTTCCGTTCAGTGGCCTCTGGGAGAGCCTTGGGTGTGACTTTTATCAGAGGTAACTATTAGAATAAAGGCTCAGACATGGGCGGGTCTAAAAATCCTGAAGGGACTTCATTAGGTCTCTGTGGCTGATCTGGGAGTTTAAAAAAGCCCTGCAGTGTTTCACAAAACACATCTGTCTTTGAACTATATAAACTAAGCCTTGCAAATCTGTAGTGTTCAGCTGTTGATTCCTTGAGTTATTGCTTTCCAGTGTTGGAAATGCTCAGAGCTCCAGTTTGTGTGATGAGAAACTCGAAGACATGCAGCCTGGAGTTTGACCTCCTGACCACAGTCTTGAGTCACTGACTTCCAGCTTTTCACCTTATAGTAGTGGACTAGCCACTGCAATACTCAGAGAGTGTTGTGAAACTTTGGACTTTCAAGAGGAAAGAGGAAAAAGAAGAGAAATCATAGGCTTAGGGTGTGATCTCACAAGAGCTTCTCAGCTTTTTTTTGAGCTGGGAGATAGATGCATGTGTTCATGTGACAACTGCAGAGTGTGCGTAGAGGAGGTCATGACCCAATCTCTCTGGCTTTAGTTGGTTCCCTTTCTTTCTCTTTGTGATGTGTCAGTGAGTTTCTCTGAACAGAAAGAACTGTGTTTTTGAAAAATTTTGTTTGGGTAAAAAGGTTAGATTAAAATAGAAATTGTACAAGAGATGTTAAAGGAGGAATTAGCACCTTAGGGATTGCTCTCTCATTTACAGATGAAGCGACTGAAGTCTAAACAGCTTACATTTTCCCAAAGCCTCACCTCTAGTAGGTTTCAGAACTCAGAGAACTCAGAGCAAAGCCCAGATCTTCATTCCTCCCTCTTTCACTTGCACAATTTGAAGCACAATTTTATACGGGAGAGCTGGGATCATTTTTTTTTAATGGAGTTTTAGCGATGAACACACTGAAATCAACGTTTAGAAGCCTGTTCTGTCTTTTGTGAGTGTCAAATATAACGTAATGGCTGCTGAAAATAAAGCTTTGGCTTCCAAGCTCAACAATGTCCTTCGGCTCCAATCTCTCTCCTAAATTACGAGGACATAGTTCCATTTTATTGCAAATGGAACAGAAGCAGTTTTACTTCACAGCCAGCAGTTTAGCAAGACTGCTTCACATTTCAAACCTCTCCAGATTTATCTTGAATGAATCTGAAGTTGTAAGTGTAGAATCATTCTCAAGGATGTGTTCTGACCATCTGTGAATGGGATATAGAGAGTTCCCTGGTAGCCTCAAACTGTAAATTTACCTATTCTTTTCTGTTTTAGGACCAGATCTTCATGGAAAATGTAGGGGCTGTGAAGCAGCTCTGCAAACTAACCAACAACCTAGAAGAAAGAATAGAAGAATTAGAAATATGGCATAGAAAGTTGGCCAGGCTGAAGGGGCTCAGCAGTTCCAAGTCCTCAGCCAGTCAAGCAAGTTCCATCAGGTAGACGCCGCGTGTTCATACAAGTCTGGAAGAGTGGGCTCCTTCCGGACTAATGGGTCTATTTGATAATGAAATCCCTTTTCTTCCCTTAAAATATTTTTAGAACACAATTGCCTTATTTGATAATTTTGTTAATTTTTTTCTGCTTCTTCTTTTTTTTTTTTTCCTTTTTTTGAGACAGGGTCTCACTCTGCAGTTCAAGTGGGGTTTGAGCTCACTTTGTAGGCTACAAGGAACTTCCTGCCTCAGCCTCCTGAGTGCTGGGATTACAGGTGTGTGCCACCATGCCTGGTTCTGCTGCTGTTTTCAAAATAAAACATGAGGCATCTTTTTAATAGCAGTTGTTATACTAGGAAGAGCTAAATTTTAACAAAAGGATACCTTCTCTTTTCACAAGGAGAAGCAGTTATTTTTTACTTTAGAAAATCATGTTCGGTTCTCAGGTGGAAAACTTTATTATTTGTTTTAATTAATTAAGAAGTAAGTATGTATTTCCTGGGATCTAGTTCTGAGGAAAAGAGAAATGTAATGCTTAATGCATTCGTGTGTACTTTCTAAATGTTTTTTCCACACAGAGAGCTTCCAACTGCTTTGACTTTCCTTTTTAAAATTATCACTCTGTTACAAGAGAAACTCATACTGCTGTGTTTGTGACAGCCCGGGCCTTTGTTGTACAACTCCTAGGAAAGTACATGAATAGTAATCAATTCTCTCTCTCTCTTTTTAAAGCAAACTTAGCAGAGCTGTTAGTACATCTTCTCCAAGAAGGGCTATTCCCAAAAACCCCAACAAGGTAAACAGACTTAACTTGATAATAAAGAGATGATATTTTCTATACAAAATAATGTCTTTAGAGAAATAGGTCAACAATGCCCCCATTTATTTGTTGCTAGATTTTCCCAGTTTTTATCCTTAAGCACTCCAGGTGCTTCACCACTAACCCTTTAATGGATGGTCTTCAAGAGGAGACACTGAGGAAAGGGTCCAGAGAATGTCCATTTCAGAAATGTTATCTCGACAACATTTTGTCTATATTGTCCCCATCTGGTGAAATTCAAGGCTTTCCACTTGCAAATGGCCGTGGGCTGCGAGATGCATGTGCGTGACTTGACTTTGCCTGGTCCCTTATCTTTGGCTTCAGGTAATCCCAGTGAAACTTTTAATGAATCCTCAAATCTTTTACTCTTTGGTATTTAATACTAAACATGAAAATTGGAGGAGAGATAATCACTTGTTTTAAAGGTTCAAGTATGATGGTTCCCTTAATGAATAAATGCAATGTAGGTCAAGCAGGTTAACATTTCCAGTACAAAGGGAAGGTTAATTGTTTATTAACTTGAAGAGGGCTGGGGGTATAGCTCAGTGGAATAAGTGCCTGCCTAGCAAGCGCAGGGTCCTGAGTTCAATCCCCAGTACCACCAAAAAAAAAAAAAAAAGTTCAGGAGTTAACTTGAAGAATGCCCTTTCTCTCACAGGGATGGGCCACTGAGGGAGAAGCTGTAATAGCACCTTCCTAACTGCAATTCACAGAGTGCTGTGAAACTCAGCTTGCTCTCTCTGATCCATCCCTGGCCCAAAGGTGGCCTTTCCCAAGAGAGTATGCATGGCTTCATCTGGTACCTTATTAAAGGTGGACCTGATGATCAGGATACTCTCTTCTCTCCATGCTACAATATGCCAGACTATTCTAAAAGAATTCAGAAATAGCTCAAAATTCTTCTGCTAAAAACTAGTAAAATATTATGCTCCTGAAAAGCTTCTTGGTGTACCAATAAAGAAACACACGGGTAAATATATATATATATATATATATATATATATATATATATAAAGTGTTCTGGGCAATTCATCCACCTTGTGAAACATTACAGTCTCTATCTTACAAAAGTCGTTAGGATAGCTAAAGCTCTTTGCACAGTGTCTGTTCATGTTGCTCAACAAACTCAAAATACTAACCATGTGTCGGAAAGATGTCCTCTGTACTAACCAAGCTGCAACAGAGTGGTGGGAACGGGGTACACACCCCCAGTAACCCTGGTAGATGTGATTTAGTTGCCTCCAATCTCTGTTGTTTCTAGCTTACACTAGGAAAAGAAAAGTTCTCTTTGTTTTGCACTTATCCCTGAATGTGAACCAGAATATATGGTCACGCAGCAGGCCCTGGTTCTGCCTGCCTGTCCCTGTGGCCTCAGGGGCTAGTGCACAGTGGCCACTCATGAAATTCTCGTCCACTGAACACCTGAGTAGGGAGCCCCGACGGAAGATAACCTCCGACGGCTCACAACTGAAACTGAAAACGTGAAGTGCCTCAGTGTTCTGGCTGTGTGAGGAGGTAGGACTTGGAGGTGGTCACCGGAGCCAGAGTTTAGGCAATCATCAAACTCTGCAGTCTTTATAAGGCCGGAGGAAGCCAAGATAAGTCCGCTGTGATCTCTTCTCCTAAGGAATTACAGGACAGCTAAGGGAAGAAAATATAAAGAACAGCTTTACCTAGATGTGATAAATACTGAAGAGACTCAGGGCTACGGGAGTTCTGCAGGAGCCAGGCCTGAAGGTCAGAGTATGCTTTGGACGGACAGCAGCGAGCCTGGGGGAGATGTGTTAGAAGGAATTAGTGGAGTTCTGGAGCTGGCTTCTTCGAGAGGTAAGGTAGTGAGGAAGGATGGTGAGAATAAGGCTGAAATATGTTAGGCTTGGGCTTCCTGGACCAGCAGCCAAGGAGGTCATTCACTAATGCGGGAAGACCCTTTCTATTGTGTTTCCTTCATTTTTTTTTACAGACAGGAAAAAGGAGGCAGCATAGCATTACATTGAAAGACATAGATTGTGTGGCCAAAAAATTTGAACTCAAATCATGTCTCTGTTACTTACTGGCACTATGATCATGGGTGAGGAACTTACCCTTCCTGTGCCTCCTTTGCCCTGTCTGTAAAATCCCAAGGACAGTAAAAGTACCCACCTCGCTGCAGGGCTGCTGAGGATGACCGTGAGGGTTGCTGTGTACATCGGTATGTGTAAAGCACTCAGCAGAGTGCACAGATGCTAGGTATATGTTGGTTGCTGTTAATGATTTCAAGCTATTTTGATCGTTCTCATACTTTGGTGTGTGGTAGAATCTTCCAGTGAGCTGATAAACTATAAATAGTGAGACTGTTTTGCTCCCCTGTGCTTTTCTTGGAAGCGGATCTCAGATCTTTCTATGACATTTACTCTCCCTCCCACACTGCCATTAACCACTAGATGACCTCTGCTCTTCCGGGCCTTCTGGGTCATGGAAATACAGAAGCGTAGGTGGGGAGTGGTCCTCCAGGGTCCAGTGGGGGCTGCTAATGAGCAGAGCTCTAGCTGCGAGCAGCCAGTGGGCCCTGGGAGATGGTAAGAAGCCCAGCTAGGACCTGCCTCTCCCAGGGCTGGTCAAGACACATTCTGAAGGAAGACTGAGTCTCTTGATCGAGCGTTCATGCAATCCATAGGGCTGCTTGTTCTTTGCTCTCTTTCTCCACTTCCAAGGGATAGAGGGCTGATTCTTGCTAAGGAATCACAGTAGCGGGGTGAGGCGGGAGACCCTCGGTGTTCAAGTTAGAATTCAGAGTATGTGGAGGACGTGAGGAGAAGGAAGCAAGGGGCATCAACACATACTTGTCGTTATCCTGCCTCTTACAGACTACCAGACCCAAAGCGGCTCCAAGTAAAACCAGTTGAAACAGAATTTTCCAGTATCTTTAGGAATTTTATTAGAGCCCATAGTCATTCTTATGCAGGTCTGAATTGTAGAACCATTTAGAGTAATTGGGTATTAATTGGACTGCTCAATAACTCTGAAAAGTAGGCAAGTATTATTATTCTTATTTCATTGTTTGGCAAATGAAGACCAAGGATGCTTAGACGATTTGTTCAGAACCTAACCCCAAGTTTGACTCCAGGTCATAGGCCATTTTCCTATGCTTTGTCAAAGGATTTTGAGCAAAACAGTGGAGATTTAAAATAATCTAGCATCTGTGGGGTGTAGGTCAGAAGGGAAAGCACTTACTCTCCAAATTCTACTTAGCTGCAATCACTTCAATAAATTTCAGAGAACAGTTCCAGTGAGACGTAGGAATGATGCAAACCATTAACTTCTTGGTATCCAGCATGACTTTCAGTGATATTTATGGAGGTTTCAGTTATAATAGCCCTAAGGGGTTGTATATTTGTTTAAAAGGGTGTGATTAATCCTACCTCCTTTTGACATTAAAGAATTCTTTTTTAAAAAATCAGATAATAAGCTTGAGAAATCCAACTAAAAACCCACTGTAATCTCTTAGGAACTGCCACCACCCTAACCCTTCCGAGGGTCCGTCCTTAGGATGCAGGGTCACCTTAAATGGGCAGAGAACCCCTTTACCTGAATTTCCTACCAGCTGCCCATTGTGTGGAACTGATCCATTCTCTGTGTACAAGTTTTTATGTCAATATGTAGTAGCAAATGCCAATATGTATTAGTAAATCAGTAAACATTTACTTCACTAAGAACTTACTAATTTTCATATCTCCTATAGCATTGTGTGTAGTGGTGTTAAAAAATAAGCACTTGTTGAATAAATAAGACCCAGGCCCAGAGCTGCCCTTATAAACAGGTATATTGCTATATTATTATAAGGAGAACTTAGCAAGATTTTATGTTACAAAAGTCTTTTCCATGGTCTGTTATCATGCCAGAAATTCTTTCACGTGATTTACTCCTTCAAACTGTAAGACCTTTTGATTTCCAAAAGTGTTCTATTAAGAGATGGACATCTGGGTTCTGGCAGTGTCTTCTGCCATAACACTGCAAGCATAAGTGCCTCATACAGTAAATGGCAGTGATAATTGCCAGGCTTTGAATGGAAGGAGTGGAAACGGAAGTGAGGAAGCGAGCCCAGTGCATGCTCCCCACCAAGGGAGGCGGGAAAGACCTCTGCCTGGAGCAGACCCGACAGACCCGAAGCGTCCTTCTCACAGCTATTGTGCTGCGTTGTCATTGTCCATTAATGAATCTTCTTATAGGTTTATTTTTCAGGAAAAAGACTCTTGTGTCCTAACTGGATTTTCCAGACTGTGGTCATAGCCCTAGTCGCTGTGATGGCATTTTGGTAAGAAAAACTTCAGTGTGCTGTTAACAAGCTCTTTCTTCCCTTCCTGTCTTTTTATTCCCCTCACATTTGAACTGGAGACTGACCTTCTATTTACTCTGAAGACAAGGAGCCCTTTAAACTGCAAACCGACCTTTGAAAGCTTAGAGCAGTGACGGCAAACCTTTAAGAGACCAAGTGCCCAAACTGCAATCCAGAACCCACTTATGTATCACAAAGTGCCAACACTGCAATTAAACCTGAATACTGAGGTTTTAGTTTAGAAAAAACCAACTCATACCCCTGGCTTGCATGCCGACAGAGAGGGCTGATGCCTGCTGCGGCACACGTGCCACAGGTTCGCCACCACTGGCTTAGAGCCACTAACACTCTTAGTTTGGAGGAAAGAAAGCAGGCTTTCTGTACTTAAATGTGACATGATGAAGTTTTAAAAAACCAACAGTTGTGTGTTAGTATCAGGCTAGGCACTGTGCATGTGTCTGTGTTTCTCTTAGCTTTGCAAATCATTTTCTCCAATTCTTGTTTTCCTTCCTGTCTGCTTGAAGGACAGGAATAAATAAGAAGTCAGGTGCAATCCACTCTTCTTGGTCACTTGTACTTACTAGGATTGTTCTGGATTCTTCAGTGATGACGTTATACCAAAGGAACCCCAAGGTAGATGAAAATCAATCAAAAGTGATAAAATTGTAGCCAAATCTACCGAGGAGTTAAACCAAGCAAGAGTAGAAAGCAAATTAGGTGACTTTTGACCATTTTCCCCTCTGCCTGGAGGTGGGATTAATCCCTTGTCAGAAGGCAAGTGCTTCTCAGACCTCTGGTTTCTAGTCGCTGCGGCTGTGGTGGCCTTTTGGCCTCTGACCCTGGTCACCTGCCTGTCCTCTTCCTCTGGACTTCAGGAGGCTTTTTCCTTGGTTTGCAGTTTATTCACATGATGGAAGGAAAGATCATTTGTGATCGTGGGAAAAGACTGGCTTCTGTTTTAGGGAGACCAAGTTGGAGTCTCAAGGTGCTTCCTGTTTTTCGACATGAAGCAGCTTTCCAGTTACGGAAGGCGGTGCAGGGCTCCGGACCCTTCTCTCCCCTCAGCATTTTCACTCTTTGGGGGCTGCTCAGGATTAAACCCTGGGCCTTGAGCACGCTAAATAAGCTCTGCCACGGGGTGGGACTTGCTGCTGCCCACCGTGGGCTGTTGGCCACGCACCTGATGCCACTGCACACTCCAGCAGGAGGCTCTGTCCTTCTTCTCACCCTCCTGGGGAGCATTCGCCTTCCTGACAGGAATTCGCGGGCAGAAGACGGTGAGCTTCCAGGTCTAGCAGACGTACTGCACTTTCTCCAGATAATAGGCTCCCAGCCCAAAGAAAAGGTGAAAGGAAATTTAATTCGGGGTGAAGAGACTGCTTTTTAAGATATTCATCAGCTGTTTTGAATTCCAAAATTGTTGACTGAGACAGTAACTGGGGTGTATTACGCTTATTCTCTTCTTTCTGGCCTCTGGTGTACCTAAGAAGGATCAAAACCAGGGTTTGCTGTAAAGAAGGGAGCAGAGGTCCATTTCATTTGGACAAATCTAGGGCACGCGTGCCTCAGCGGTATGCAAACCAGGTGTACGCGTTGCTTTATCTAAACTAAAACCTCAGGATTCAGGTTTAATTGCAGGGTTGGACTTTGCAATACATGAGTGGGTTTGGGTCCTTGGTCTCTAAAAGGTTCACTGTTACTAGCCTGAAGTTTTCTGTGCTGTGCCCTGAGGCGGATAACAAAGACGAATCAGAAAAAGGATTTAAGGATTAATAATGGGAATGTGGGGAATGAGAGACACAGGAGAACAAAGTAAAGGAGACTGCGCCACAGCAACAGTTGCTCGAGGATACTCCGCATTCTTCCTACTGCTTCCCTGGGCTCAGCGCCCCTTCGCCATGCAGGCCAGAGCCTGCTAGGCAGTCATCAGCTGCTGCTAAGAGCACTGGAAATTCATTCTTTGTGAGCGGAGTTTAAAGTGTGCCACATCTCTTTATGTGTACCGAGTGATGGGAAACCCACCACTTCTGATGGGGAACAAAATGATTAGGAGTCGGTTTGGGACTTTAGGTGTGAAGTCCCGCTGGCATGAAGTCGGCCAGGTGGCCCCTGTCACACCCAGCCCACCGGGAGACTGCAGTGAGCAGCTTCCCCCTGGGTAGCTCCTGAGAGGGTTCTAGAGAGGAACACGAGCTGTTCGAATGCATGAGCATTGCCAGGCGTAGCTCCGCCAATCCCAGGAGCCTTTAAGGAAAGCTTCCATCTGGAAACACAAACTCTTGGAAGGAAAGACATCACCAGTACTCTGAAGTCACACACTGTGGAAGTGCGTGTTTCGTTGCATTTCTTCTCTTTCCTTGGCACAGTCTGCTATACTGTGCTTTGAAGAGACAGGCGGCTGGAAGATGTCAGAGAAGTAGCCAAAGGGTTTGGCACCCGCTGTGGAAGCTTCCTTTCATCTTCCAGCGCCTCTGTGCAGATGCCCTCCACCAGCAGGATGTGAACTCTGGCCTAACTCATTCCTGCGTGGAGCACAGGGCTGTCTCCAGCTATTTACGTGCTTCCTCTTGTAACCTTCCACCAGTGACAGATGCTTCTGAGACAGCCTGCCAGGCCAGGGGCTGCTACATGGAAAAATCCATCAACATAGAGTACCCCAGGAGCTTCTGAGCTGCAAGAAGCCCAGGGCTTTTTCTCACTAGGGCAGAAAAGCCTGACAGTGCTGGTTTCCGTAGTGTTTCTGCCAGCTACAGCTGCCCCTCCCCCCTTCCCATCTGTGTGGCCTCTGAGCGTACATCTTTGGCCAGCTGGATGTGTGTGATATATCTGGAAACAAATCTGTCACATAATGTTTTTTTTCCTCCTTAACAGTGCCTTGACTATAGTCTTCCTTTACATACTGAGCTTAAAAGATCAGAACCAGCATGTCCCAAGCCTCCTTCCAAGGTAAGAATTGAGACCTTTTGTTCCTTTCAAAGACTTTTGTTCCATTTGGAGAGGAATTCATGAAGACATCTTTCATTCTCTGTCTTGTCCTCCTCCCCTAGTAATATCACAAGCTCTCTAGAGCTGGTCCTGCCATCCACCGCCACCCCCTCAGGTAAAGTCTACCTTACCCTCGAACCCAGCCTGTCTTTCCTGTGAACTGTCTATAGAAGAAACTAGCCTTACAGCTAAGCTCACTGCTTCCCTCCACTCTGCTTGCTGCCTCGCAGGGCCTCATACACCTCTGGCAACCACACAGACCTCCTTGGAAGTACCTGAAATTACTTTCTGTGAGATCCTGCAATGTCAGGACACTTCCTGCTGTCCCATCTGGGGAATAAGAAGAAACTCGTCAAATCCCATGCAAAGGCAGTTCCAGGAAGAGAAGGAAATCCATCAGAGGCAAAGGGCGGGTAAATGATGTTCAAAGAGAAACAACTAAGGCTTTGGGATATTTTTCCTTGTCAGTACTTAATTGGACAGTTTGCTAATGGTTTTAGATAATGGTTCAGCTCTCTTACATGGGGCAGCCAAGTTTTTGAAAACACAAGAATACATACTGATGATCATCTACAATATTTTGGTTGATTCAAGTCTATAATTTTCACCGGGTGAAAGTATTTGTCCACTGCCAACACAGGTGTTAACAGTGGCACCAGTGAAGAAACTATGTGCACATGGGTTAATTTTTTGGATCATTTAGAATTTTTAAAATGTAGTATGTAGGCTCCATGCCCAAACCAACTAGGGAAAAATGTAAAAGATTTTGGAAACTCGAGAGTTCAGGGTAAGGTTTAAGCCAATGAAAAATACAAACGACATTCCACTGTGAAAGCAGCTTCATTTTCCTCTTAGATGATGCATGTGAGTACATACATATGTATGTACACACGGAGTTTGTCAAATAACAGCAATTTCATATTTAAAATATAGAAATTTGTTTGAGGGCCACAAATGTAACTTTCTGCAAGATCAAATACAATTCTTCTGAATGTATACTGATTTATTATTGTGTTTAGAAGTCTCTTTCTATACAAGTATCTGAAATATTAATGATAATGCTAATAACAGTACATGTTAGCATGACTTACCTGTTAAGATTCTGTCAAAAGAACAATTTTCAAACAGTGATCATTTCATGTAGCAAGAATTTATTTCTGACTGAATACACATACCAAATATGGGTCACAAGAGGGCTTAGGGTCATCATGTTAACCAGTTGATGGAGACTTGGGTTGCTAATATATGTTCTCAGAAAATCTGTAGTAGTGGTGTCTTGGTTACTTTTTTTTCATTGCTGAGACAAAATACCCAGCACCCAAAATGAAGGAAAGAAAGGTTTATTTAGCTTACAGTTTGTGGAGGTTTCACTCCATACTTGGCTGGTTCTGAGGCAGAGTGGCACATGGCAGAGGGCAAACTGTTTATGGCAGCAGAGCACAGCAAAAAAACCAGAGCCAAAGGGAGGAATGGCTGCAAGCAGCCTTTTCTCTTCCCTTACATTGTAAACAGCCTACCCCTACCCAGGGGGTGTGTAGCTCTCACACAGTCTCCATGCCCTCCTCTTACAGAGACTCAGGATGTATACAAAGTAAGCACCCGGGCTTCCTGCTGAATCACTCAGCCAAACCTCTAGACTCCCCAAGTTGACACAATGTATCAACCATAACATTCTACCCCTTGTCAACTTGGCAACTAGACACATTTTTTTAAACCAGTTTCTAGATACAAAGACATGCTTATATTAGAACCATAGCATTTTGCCCCCATACAAATGAAAATTAAACACTTCCAACATTTAAAGGCATAAAATAAACATTACCATTCCAAAAGGTACCAACAGGGTAATATAGAGCATTGGGACCAAAGCAAGTCCAAAATCCAACAGGGCTAACATTGTGTCCTGTAATTTTACATCTGGCATCTGAAGCAACTTGTGGCACATTGTAAGCTCCAAACGGCTTGCGTGAGTCCACTCCTATGGCACTTCTGGTGGTTACAGCCTCCACAGCTTCTCTCTTAGGCCTGCTTTGCTCCCCACTTGCAGCTTTTCTCAGATGATCCACGGTCCTGTCTTTTCTAAACTTCTGAGGTCTCCAGGGCACCTTTTGCTTCACACTCACAGCCTCAACTATTGCCCCTTCACAGGCACACTGCCTGGCCTCCCAGGCCTTCTAAAATCTGGGTGGAAGCCTCTTTAACCTCAGAACTCTTGCATTTTCCTTGCACCTAAAGCCAGGGCCACGTGGATGATGCCAAGGTCTGCTGCCACCTGGAGCAGTAGCCAAACCTTACCCTCTCTTGGCCATAGGGATCAAGTGCCTGGATCGCTGGGCACACTGAATCCAATGCTGAGTAACAAATTCTCTATACTGCCTCTATTCTGGAACCTGGTGCGGCTGCTGCTGCCGCCACCATTCTGGAACATGGCACTCTTTAGCTTCCTTCTCAAGGCAAGGTCTTTTACCCTTGCAGTTTTGAGGCTGCAAAGGTGGATACTTGCGGCTGCTTGTGATGCCCTCAGGCCATCTTTTCCATTCTCTTGTTTCTTTTTGGCAACAGAGATCTCTTCAGCTCTATCTTTGCAATCCATAGCTTTACTGGACCTTCCTTTCTGTCCAAACTCACAACATTTTAAATCGTCCTGCTGGGCTCTTTGCCCTTGATTCTCAGTATAAATCTGGCTAAAAGCCCCCAACAATAGCCATGCCACTTTCCCAACATTTGTCTGCCTTGAAATTTCTTTTGCCAGACTAATCAGTTCCCTGCCGCCTGTAATCTCAGTCTTAGGCAAAGTCTCTGGACACGAGCAAAATGTAGACAAACTTTCTGCCAAGCCATAACATACATCATCTGGAGTCCAAAAACCAATGCAGTCCTTCTCAACAGAAACCTCCTGAACCTGGTCTTTACCGGCAGGACTTTTACCACCCTTCTGGTCTTCCGAGCTCTGACCAGACATCTCCAAACCTTTCCAAACTCTTCCCACAAGCCATTTCCAAAGGCTCTTGAACCACATGGTCAGCTATAGTCACAGCAATGACCCCACTCCTGGTACCAAATTCTGTCTTGGTTACTTTTTTCTCATTGCTGAGACAAAATACCCAACACCCAAAATGAAGGAAAGAAAGGTTTATTTAGCTTACAGTTTGTGGAGGTTTTAGTCCGTACTTGGCTGGTTCTGAGGCAGAGAGGCACATGGCAGAGGGCAAATTGTTCATGGCAGCAGAGCACAGCAAAACAACCAGCAAAAGGGAGGAATGGCTGCAAGCAGCCTTTTTTCTTCCCTTACATTGTAAACAGCCTACTCCTACCCAGGGGGCATGTAGCTCTCACACAGTGGTAACCATAACAAGTGGTAAAATAAAAAAAAAGTCATTCTATATACTGGCTCTCACAGCATCCACCCAGGCATAACATGTATGACTTCTGATCATATGTTATTGATCAAAACAAGTCCCATTGGTCATATCTAATTTAAAGGCAGGAAGGGATGTACCTGGGAAAGATGATCCAAAATATTTGTAAGCAGTCCTGGTGACTGATACACAGAATATGATCATTGGACAAATTTGAGGGGCAATAATGTAATTTTCTTTCCTTTTGATACTGTTTCATATCCTAGTCTCAGATAAATAACTCCTACAAGTTGTCATCGCCAGTATCATGGTATAATGAGACACGTTATTCTGTGCGAGGCATTGTCATAAGTAGCTTCCATATATTATTTAACCCTTGCCAGCCTAGAAGATAGGCCCCTCTTATGCCCATTTTTCCTAATAAAGAAACTGAGGTAAGAATTTTCTTCCACACTTAAAATGATACTGAAGGTGGGAGTAGGTGCATCCTATGGAGTGAGAACAAATGTTATTTTTGAGGAAAAGAACTGATGCCAGTTATATTCTCAATATTCATAACTAGCAACTTGTACGATCACATGAGTGCCTGAGGTCTTCAGCATCTGTGGAAGCACAGAGGAACTTGGGGCTAGTACAGCTTTACTTACCTTGGGAATCACCACTGAGGATTCTTAATGACTCTCTTCAAGAGCAGTCCCTAGAGGGGGCCACCTGTTTATGAAAGATATACTGACAACTATGGACACTGAACAGGGAGAGGCCATGTTCTGGTCTATTCTTCATTTGTAAGGGTTTCTTGACCCCTGAGTAAATTCACTGCATGGAGCACCCAGCTCTTCCTGTCAGGTGAGTACAGGGAAGAAAGGCCCCATGAAACTAGCTAAAGGTTTCGTGTCTCCTATTGCTGACAATGAGTGTCTGCTCATTCTATGTTTTCAAATCTGTGGATGCTCCCGAAGAAAGCTCTAGACTACCTAGGTGTGTCCAACTTGACACAACCAGCAGCTTCTCTGGCTAAAAGTGAGATTTAAGTTCTGCCTTACCAGAACTCTTATTACTGAGAAAATTGTTCCTTTTTTCTTCTTTCAACTAGAAAAATGGCAACTATTTAGAGGTTTGATTCATTTTGACTTTCAGGGGACCTGAACACTTTGGGAGATTTAAAGTCATAGGATGTCAGACAGCAGCTACCTCAGTAAAATCCTGTCTTTTATTTTTTAAATGATGATTTGATAGAGAAAAACATGAAGAATGAAGCTATAAATCCAGACAAGTTTTTAATTGAACTATTTTTATTAACCCAACTATTTGAAAAGCAGTACAAATCTCCGGGTGTGGTAGTACTGTTCAAGTCCATAGACAACTCTGTAGACTCCTTCTCGTAGTCGCTCAGGGTTTTGAGACCTCTGAGCAGAAGAACCTCTGATTTACACCAACTTACCTGCTTACAGCTGATGGGATGGAGGCCTGGGGAGCTTGATGCAGATTCCTTTGTTGATGTACAGCTGGATAAGAGAAATAACTTTTAATATCCTATCGCAGAGTACAGTAACTATGCTTGGCCATATTTAGTTTACACTTCAAAATAGCTAGAAGAGAGGATTTTATTTTCCCAACACAAAGTAATGATAAATGTTTGAGGTGATGAATACATCAGTTACCTTGGTCGGGTCACTGTCCATTGTACACATGTACTGAAATGCCACATTGTACCCCATAAACATGTGCAACTGTGATGTGTCAGTTAAAATAAACCCAATGTAGAATGAACAAATGAACAAAAAGATTCCCAGGTGATTTACTAGCATAGTTGGAATTGCAATCTGAGTTGCTCATTCCCCTGTGCTGGAGCCCTTCCCATCCACCGTCCCGCCTCCACTTGCAGGTACAGGAGGCAGAGAGTAGCCACTCTATGGACTACAAAGTCCTTCTGTGCTTATCTCTCAACCAAGTTTGTGTGTGGTCGTCAAGATGTCTCCAGTGCAGGATATCTGTAAGGCTCTAAGGAGAGGTTTCCTCCACTGTTATGGGTGCATCTTTCCCCCTCATCTGTCCAGGGCACAGAGCAACCCAGGGGTTCCAGCATTCACAAGAGGAGCAAGCCTGGTAACACCTCTTTTCAGCCAGATGTTTCTGAGGCATTGAAGGCCAATTAAAAATTAGAGAATAAAAATTTTTTAAATCCAAGGATTCAAAAAAGTTAGAAAAATTCTTAGTGGGGTACAGAATAATATCTAACAGTTTACTATGGCTCAAGACACTTCTGTGAACCTTCTCCCTGAAGAGTAAGACTGCAGTAAAAAAAGGAAGCAGCATTTTTATGACATGCTGAGCTCAAGTCATTATTTTTCTTTTGGGTCTTTGATTGTATAAATCTGTGTATGTGTTTTCAAAAACGTTACCTGCTCCCCAATCCCACCTCCATACCCCAGCACCCCCCCCCACGTGATGAAAGGTTTGGGCTGGACTAATCAGGAACTAGGGAGTATTTTACAATATTGAGCTGCTACTCTGAGCAACCAGCTGAATGCAATGGACTGGCTTTTCACCTGTGGAACTAATAAAGATTTAAGTAGACAGAAAAGTAAGAGAGATGGTGAGATTGTTAAGTCACAAAATAAAAAAAAAAGATCTGTCATTTATGTTCATTTGTTTTAGAGACCAGAATTCTTCTTTTTTATTTTAAAGACGAAAGAATGGAGGCATATAAACCAGAATAACACAAAAACAATACAGGACATACAAAACTATAGAGAAGATAGTAGAGAATTAGTACTGGATGCTGTATTACATAATGTTATCTTCACTTTTGTTAACACAAAAACAATAAAGGAAATACCAAATAATAGAGAAGATAGTAGGGAATTAGCACTGAATGCTGTATTACATAATATTATCTTTGCATTTGTTAACACTAAAACAATAACAGAAATACCAAATTATAGAGAAGATAATAGGGAATTAACACTGGATGCTGTATTACACGATGTTATCTTTGCATTTGTTACTCAGTTATACAGATGATGGCTCATTCGATTAATCAGTTTTCTCCACCCTCATCTCCATTGTTCTACCACCCAAGCAGTTGTCTTCCCTCTGATAATAACTGTACTTTTTGGTTTATTTACTCCCTTGGGCTCACACATTGGGAAGAGACATGGCTGCTTCAAATTATGCTGTAACAAACATGGGTGTACACAAATTGCTATGGCAGGAGGTGGAAAAGCACCCACCCTCAAAGATGGTAGATAGGCAGGGAACGAGGTTCACTATGGTCAAGCCCCCATTGACAAGCCCTCAGGGCCACCCGGGATCCTGTCCAGTAGGCAGGGTTACCAGCACACTGCCAGGCTCCGCCTCAATACAGCATTTCCAGAGGCCCAGTAGAGTCCTCAGAGTGGCCCCCACGGACTGCCAGGCTCCGCCCAGGCAAGGCCTTCCCCGGGACCCAGTCGAATCCATGGGGTCGCCCCGCGGGGACCGCCAGCTCCGCCCCGTCACCATGCTGCCAGGGGCCCAGTTAAGTCCAAGGGCTCTGCCCCATCACCACGCTGCAGAGATCAGAATTCTGAGAAGAGCAAATGTCAAAAATATGGTCCCAGTGGTAAAGAACTCAGCCACGGATTGACTGGGCTTGCTGACTTTTTGGTGTGAGTCTGGTTCAATCAGAGGAAGAGAAAAAGTAGCCAAGAAGTTCTATTGGAACTCAACCATTCATACAGTTTCACAAGTAGGGAAACAGCCACCCTCTACCACAGCAGGGTATACTTTGGGTTTTTCTGTTTAGAAAATTCTTGCCTACACCTATGTCTTTAAGAGTTACTTTTGTATCTTCCAGCAAATTAAGTATTTCTGTTTTAACATTCAGCCCTTTGATCCATTTTGATTTCAGCTTAACACATGGTGAAATACATGGGTGTGTATTCAATCTTCTCTATGTAGATAGCCAATTTTCTCATACCATTTATTAAACAGGTTGTCTTTCCTCAGTGTATGCCTTTGAGACCTTTGTCAAAGATCAAATAGCTGAATGTGTTTGGGGTTGTTTCTGTATCCTCTGTTCTGTTCTGTTCTGTTTATCTACGTGTCTGTTTTTGTGCCAGTGCTGTGCTGTTTTCATCACTGTAGTTTTGTAGTATAACTTCAAGTTGGGCATTGAGTTGCCTCCTGCTTTGTTCTTGTTACCCAGTATTGCTTTTGCTCTCCTCAGTCCTTTCTGTTTTCCTGTAAATTTAAGATTGTTTTCTCTAGTTCTTTGAGGAATGATGTTGGTATTTTGATTGACTTTGCATTAAATCTGTACAGCAGTTTTGGAAGTATGACCATTTTGGTTTTGATTACTTGGGAATGGGAGTTGTCTTCCCATTTTCTGAAGTCTCCTTCAGTCTCCTTTTTCAGAATACTGTAATTTTTGTTGTAGATGCTTTTCACTTCCTTACGTGGGTTAATTTCTAAGTATTTAATTGGTATTTGTGCTATTATGAATGGTACTGTTTTCCTAATTTCTTTCTCAGTGAATTCATTATTGGTGCATAGGAGTGCAATTGATTGTTGTGTGTTGACTTGGTATCCCCAGCAGGATATACTTTGGTTGGACACTGTCCTAAATCTCTCCCCTTTAGAAGTTTCAGTTTGGTTTAATGGGAGGTCTTATTTGCCAGTTATGAAACACATCTCCAGTGTTCTGATGAAAACCACTGGGGATGCACATTAAGTTTATTGTGAATATTGTTAGAGGGCATTTGCAAAGCAAGAGCTGCCCCTATACGACTGCAGGAGGGTTTATGGTCTTCCAGTAACCAGCCTTTCAGAAATGAAGAGTCTTGTTTCAGAGGAGCAACAAATTGGAGGTGTTCTGTAGGGGATTTAAAATTTATTTCCTGCTTTTGAATAATCATTTTCATAATTCTAATCTGCAAGATGATCTCTTCTCAACCTCACCTTTTTATGACTGTTAAAAAATACCTTATCCCACCAAATGCTCGATCCTATCTATAGAGTTCTCGACCTCCAGCAACTGGAACACAGTTCTGTGGAAGTGGGGCAAATCTGTGTATGTATTGCCAGAATTTATGACAAGCCATTTTTCTTGAAAACTCAGTAGGAAAGTAGAACAAAAAGTGGAAACCAGACAGGATAGAGAAGTCTTGGTTTCCCATCTCTGTGTCTCATTTGCCTTGCAAATCCACAGCCTCCTGTGGGAGCAGTTTTAAGCACAACTCATAGTAGGAGACGCGTGCCTGAGAATGATTATTGGAATCCCTGGGACGTAAGAAAGCTGCGGACCTTTTTTGGGCAGCATGTGTGCTTACATGGAAAGTGAAATCAATGTTGATTCCTACAGAAAATTCTCCTGTCTCGAGGTCCAGTTCTTCTGCATGGAAGGCCTGATGCTAGGGCTGCAGGCTGAGAAGCTTGCCCCGCCCTTCAGCTCCGTTTTCGTCCCGCTTGCTTTCCTTCCCTCGCCTCCATGCTCAGCGTCCCTTGGCTCCCAGTTCCCCGGGACGTTCCCTTCAAGTGAGCTCCCTAAGAGCAGTTATTTTTCTTTCTCTTTTTTCCGTCCTCTTTCCTTGGATCTCTTCCCTCTCCCTTCCACAAGTATTTATGGAGCATCCGCAGAGAGTTTAGCATTGTGAACAGCAGTGTGAACAGGGCACAGGGTTCCCCGAAGAACACTTCTCCGCTGTTGGTGGAAGTGTATTTGGGGGGGGTGACTAGGGATTGAACTCAGGACCCTGTGCTTGCCAGGCAGGTGCTTATTCCACTGAGCTATATCCCCAGCCCTTCACTCTCTGCTTTTAAAAGATACATCTTTTCCTCATAAACTTAACAATAGGAATCTAAATAGTGACCCCTTTAAAATTGCTTTTAAAATGCCTTTTCCGCTATGTGTGGGGTGTAACCATCCCCTGGCACTGACCCCACACCAGTGATCTGATTTTCTTCTACTGGCTGAAACACAGTCCTTACTTTAAGCTTTAAACTCACTTTTTCCCACTCATGGATCATATTTCACATATTTGCAGGGCAACACAGTTGCAGACTCTGAAATCAAATGTTTGGATTGGAAGTCCTACTCTATTACTTACCCATAGATTAGTGCCCCAGTTAGTTTACCTGTCAGATGGGGAAAGGCACCCTGCTGTTGTAAGGCCTTAACAATTTCCCATAATTAGTATGTGTCAATGAAGAATAGACATAATTGTCATTTTTATCCTTCAGTGCAAAAACACATATGTCTCATAAAATTTTCTCTAGCATGGAAGAACATGCTCAATTTGTTTTACAAGTTTTATGTACCTTTCAATAAAAATGAGAGATTTAGAGATTAGTGTTAGAGACCCCGATTCTATTTTGTATAAAGATTGGCAGTTTATTATTTTACTGCAGAGATAGTCTTGTTCTTATTTTTCTTCACTTATGCTCCCTCTCCTCACTGCTTCTGAATCATGCTCTTGAATTTAACCGGGTACATTATGCAGCAGAGAGACCATGGAAGTAGGCTGGGTTGAAAAACCAGCAGGGACAAATGTACCCTCAGTGCTAGGCACTGGTGGTACCTGGACTGGACTCTAAAGGGACTGTTAAACCAAACAATTCTATCTCCTTGATTTTCTCTGGGTTTCTAAGAATACTGAGACATCAGATTCCAATATGTATGCTAGCGTTCCTTTCTCCTTCTTACTTTACAAATACTATTATTTATAATAATTCTTGATTTCACTCAGAATAAAAAATGTGCTCCTGAGCAATTAGATATGACCCAGGTTTGGGTTGGTGAGAGTAGTTGCCTTCAGGGTCGGTTCTACTCACACAAGAGGTAGAATTGTGGGGATCAAAGAGTATGAACAGGAAGATAGATGCTGGCTCAAATATGGTACTCAGCACCACCCAGCAGAGGAGTGGGTCGTCTCAAGAGCCAGTGAGGCTCCCCCACCACAAGAATTTTATGATGGCTTGTTTCCATTTTGTACCTTAACATAAATTATGCTGAGATAGTAACAGTAAGTTGCATAGAAAAGAACCCAGATAACCTAAATCTGATTTTGATTAGCAATATTGTTAATTAAGAAACTAGATGAAAAATAAAACTATGAGCTCCTCATTAATCAAAGGAAAGGACTTCCACAGTACGTGCAAGGCATCATTCCAGGAGTTACAGAGGATTTAAAGAATGTTGACAGAGGGTCCCTACTCTGAAGTGGTCAAGAAAAGGCCTGAAGTACACAAGAAGCGAAGTGGTAACACAGAGATGGTGAGTCCTGCAGTCTAGTGACAGCTATACCACTGACTGATGACCACAGGGGTGGTTCAGTAATAATTCTCATGCTCCTGGGAAGGAGGGAGCTGCGAGCCGCCGGCCTTGTGAAGATGGTAATGTAGTCTGCTCAGGCTGCCATAATAGAACAGCACTGACCAGGTGGCTTAAACAACAGACCTTTGTTCGCTTGTATTCCTAGAGAGTGGAATTCCATGATCTTGGTGTCTCTAAGTCTGTACTCTTCTGAGGTCTTGCTCTTTGGCAGGCAGACGGCCGCCTTCTCCCTGTGTGCTCCTGTGACCTTTCCTCTGTGCATGTGCCCTTGCTGTCTTCGCGTTTATACTGATCCCCTTATAAGGGCACCTGTCAGATTGTATTAGAGCCCATCCTAACAGCCTTATTTTAATTTCATCACACTATCTCCAAATATAGTCCCATTCTGAGGAACAGGGAGTGAGGGCTTTGACATGTGACTCGGGGTAGACCATTCAGCCCATGAAAGATGGCTGCTTGGAGGAGGGTAAGCGTAAACTACGTCTGTAAGAACAGGGGTAAGGAGAAGTGGGCTGCAAGGTAAAAGTGAGAAAATTCAACTCACAGAGACAAACTAGAGCACGCAGTGTTTCTTCTCATGCTGAGCAATCCCTCAACACTGACAGTTGTTTTCCCTCTTCAGAAGACAAAAGCAAATCACTCATGGCAAGAGGTGCCTTGATCAGTCCCGACTGGCAGAGTGACTGTAAGTTGACATTACCCTGTTTGCCTTTGTGGGGCCAGGCAGAGCCATAGTCTATAAAGCCGTGACTGGAGGGGAGAGCAGGGACAGGGTCTGCACCCCACGCACACCTGCGAGCCATGTTTTGTCCTCAGTGCCAGCCTGCCCATTGATGAGACATTGGACATTGTCACTCACGGGCAGGCAAGTTGTGATCAATCTCTATGGATTTTAATATTTTACTTGAAATTCTCATCCTCTTTTATTCTGAGTATTGTTTTAGTTCATTTTCTGTTTTCTAAAACATTGCATTTCACATTGCGTTGTTGGTTTTCAGTAAATCTGGATGCATTAGGAATTCCATGCTCCAGAAATTCTTTTGAATGGGATGGCACTGTTTACTGGAGACTGGATTTTTATTAGTTGTCTTGAAATTTACTCTAACGATAACAAAACACAATTTAAAAAAGCAAAAACACAAAAACGTGGCTCCTTCTTTAGCCTTTTTTGTTTGAGTGTAAATGGAATCCATTCATCTAGGAAATTCTTTGTTGTGCAGTTTGGGGACTGCTGTGGAGCACAACACTGTTCCCTGCAGAAGAGTTTACCTTTGTTTGTTTATTTCTTTTCAAATCAGGGATTGATACATCCATCAGTTCTATTCAGATTATGGAAATCCAGCACATAATCGATCATCGGTATTGCAGTAAGAAACTCCAGTGCGGGTAGGAAAGCTTTATGACACCATGCTTGTTTCTGGAATTTACTCCGGGCACTAGGTTTGAGAGTGGAATGAAAGCTGAAGTTACATGGTGAAGTCACCTTGCGCTCACATTGCTCCTTCAGGGAAAACACAGTGGTTACATGCGTAGGAGGGAATCATAAAATAATTGGGATTAGCAAACGTCGATAAACCACGGCCCTACTGATTCCAAAAGCCCAAACCGCAGGCGCGGAGATGCTAACGAATGTTACAGGCAAGAAAGACACGGTTACTGGTAGCTCCAAGTTATGAGTGAGCTGAAGTTAGTATATTTTAATAATGAGGTATATGATTATTTTCACTGATGAAAGATATGCCTTGTCTTAGCTTTATCAGTAAGAAGGGGAAAAGACTAGGCCTCGCAGCAGTTATCAGCAACCCCTAGCTCTCGTGAGCGCCATGTCGCACGTGGAGTATGTGCGCCGAGGCATGCACTCATACGCCGAGAGGCAGAGTGCGAGTTGCTTTGATAAACACAAATGCAGGTTATAGGCATTAAAAATAGGGAGTTATCTGTATTAACTTGGTAAATATTTATAGGCTATCTGCCAGGTTAAACACCAGACCTGTATTTTGAACTGGTGGAAGAAATCATACGGGTTTTCAGTTCTATGTCTTTTTCAATCGGATAGAATTTATGCTTGATATTCCTGAATTATAAAAATAACTTGTGTGGTTAATCTATGATGCCTATATTAACTATCACATTTTCACAAAAGTCCTAAAAGTTAGTGTTATTTATGTAGTTTTCAGTGAGCTTGAAAAAGTTCGCCTAGGATCGCTTCTAATGCGTCCGCCTCTGACCATGCATCAGTGGTTGATGTTAATATGCAGAGTGATGCAGTGAAAAGGGTTCAGAAATTCAGTTCTGTGGCTTAGACAAAAATGTTCACTCTCCCGAATACGCATGTCTCAAGTGTAAGATAGGGACGCTGTCAGGTGAATTGGGTTGCTGTGAAGCGTGTAGCTATTGGGAGACCATCATGGGAAATTAATTCCTCTCTTCTAAGCTTCCCACACAGGGCATTCCTGGCCCAAAGGCAGATTTTTCTATATATTTTAATGTATTAATTCACTGAAATAGTACTGCTCTCCGTTTGATACATGAGTACATTTTTCCCTACTTTTCGAGATATAATTGACCTGTAATCATTGTGTACATTCAAGGGGCACAAAGTGATGCTTTGAGAGCCTAGACATTGTGAAATGCAGGTTCTTTCAATTCACTTCATTTTTGCCTGCACTATTTTAGCAACTTAGTTTAGTATTAATTAGAATCTTTAATGCCTGGCTCTTTTTCCCCACTTATCTAATTTTAAGTTGTTCTTCCATATAATTCATGGGATTTCCAGTTATAAGAAGTTGTGTTAGATACAAATATTCTGCTTTGCTGGAAGTTTTCAGTACAATGTAAATCAATAGAACTTCCTTTTTTCAAAATATTTCTTAAATTTTGGGATTAGAAGTAGGGAGGAACCTATAGATAATTCTGTTTTATAATTTTCTCCACTACTAAATGTAATCAGGGCTGTAATAACTGCGGCAGATTCAGATGCTATAAGTATGTATTTCCCATTAATATTGTTTAAAAGAGAGTGATCTGTGGTAGAAAAACTGGTATTCGTTTCAACCTTCCTTTACGGGGGAATTGTGAGTTGGAGGTCTTTGCCTCATTTGTCTTTTGAAATCTGTATATCTGTAAGGGGAACTGAAGTTATTTCCTGTGCACTTAATTTTGTGCATTTGGTTTAGAATTCGACTTTCTGTCATTTTTTACCATGCGTTCTAAAAATTATATATCTTGTGATATACTTTATATTAAGATATGTGAATGAGACTACTCTGAAATTTGACCAGCATGTCTCTGAAAAACTATTAACTACACCTGGTTAACTATTTTCCATACTTATGTAATATTTCACAGCTTACAGAATATGTAGTAAGTGGAAAAAAACCTGTCCTTCATGTTTTGATTTTCAGCTTAATCTTTTTCTACAACTAGGTCTGGATATTATTATTACAATATTCCCGTTAATAAGAACACACCCACAAAAGTCAAATTCTCTCTGGAAATCAAGTAAGTACGCAGCTCTAAAAACATTTCTTTTGTTTTTTTATTATCAATTAAATGGCAAGTCTGAATTTCCTTTACATTTCCACCTGAGTTAGGAGGAGGAAAGCTGTCAGTCTGGGAGTGATGGCGGAGATGTGGCTGGCTTAGTGGGGTCAGCGGGAGGGCAGGGAGATCCAGGCTTCCAGGCAACAGTGGGCTCCAAACTACACGCAAGCCTGTGATATGGGAGTGGTTTTGAGTGAATGTTCACAGCTGCAGTCTTCCCCTGACTATCTCCCTTCAAAACAGGGTGGGAACAAGAGTAACGCAGGGTGATTGAAAAATGCAGTGTGTTTAAGTAAAAAAGAAAATACTATTATAGTGAAAGACATTGCCATGTCTGTAATTCCAGCACTCAGGAGGCTGAGGCAGGAGGATTACTGGGAATTTGAGAGCAGCCTGGGCTACAAAGTGAGTTTAAGGCCCACCCAAACTGTAGAGTGAAACCCTGTTTCAAAAAAGAGAAAAAAAAAAAAAAAGACACATTGCCATTAAACCCCCTCAAAATACTCTCATTTTGCGTACACTTATCCGACCACTCTTGCCACTTTTTCTGGAAGTCTTTTCTTTTTTTCCCATGAATGTCTTGCGTCTGCTTTAATTTCCTGAATTGCTTAAAAACATTTACTTTTCATGGTAATTTTGCCTTGGAGAAGGGCCCAAAGTCTCTGGGTGGAGGACACACTGCAGTGTTTTTATGAGCCTCCATTGCTTTCCATTGAATGGTAATTCAGTAGCCACATTCACTGTAGTTTTGATTACATCTTATAAAGGCAGTCATGGAAGAGGATTTCCAGACTGGCTTCAGAAAGTAGCAGTGATGATGGGATACCTCTGTTCAAAGAAAGGAGGGAATATTTTGATGGGGATTAGTGGCAGTGGATCTTCTTCTCTAATAAAATTTGTAAAATTTGAACATTCACCATAGTCTGTAATCACCTTTAATGTGGCCTCTCTATGGGGAGGCTACCTGACTACTTTGTTTAGGACAGGGAATAAAACACTCAAACCAATCAAACACTGTCCCCCATACTAGAAGGAAGGAAGGAAGGGAGGGAAGAAGGGAGGAAGAGAGGGAGGGAGAAAGAGAAAGGGAAAGAAAGAAAAAAAGAAAGAAGGAAAGAAAGAAGGAAGAAAGCCAGAGTTTAGAATTGGGCAGACTAGTTTTCAGATTTTGTTCTTGTCACTTACTAATCCTATGATCTTGGAAAAGCGGCCTTCTCTGATCTTCCATTTTTTTTCTGTAAAACGAGTACTACATTATAACATACATACAGAGGTCTTGTGAGAATTACTGTTAATATTGGTGAGATTAATACCTACCGTTTGCTGAGCACAGACTATGGGCCAGACACTGAACACGATATTATTGGGTCTATAATCCTCACAACCACCTTCCCCAGATGGTATTTTTTTCTCCAGTTTGTTTTACAGATGGAAACACATGATAGATATAGAGGGTAAAAAAAATGTGTTCTGAAACTCACAGCTTGTGAGTGGGGCTGGGATTCAGACACAGCCCTCCCTTCCAACCGTCACTCTTCGCCTCCCCCGAGGGAAGAGCTCTGTCCTGACGTTGCCCCTTCTGACCCACAGTAGACACTTAGTAAATGTAACTTTTATTATGGCGTCCTTTTCTCCAAAAATCACAGAACTCTAATTTAACCTATTATTATTTAGTATTCTAGGTAATTATGGTCTTTTAAGACTGACAACCCTTTTACTAAAAAATCATGCCATCGGTTACCATGATGACAGCGTGTTCTTTCATCTCTTGATTTTGGTCTCTTCTATTCCCCCTCCACATTTCCTCTCTTCCCCTTCCCCTTCCTTTTCCCCCCTCCTTCCTCTTCCTTTGGCCTCCCCACTCGCCCCCGGGTTGCCTAGGGCAGTTCATCCTCCTCCATCACCCCACCCGTCTCCCGTTTTACTTGGGCTCCACGCTTTTTTCTCACCAGCTCTGCTTGGATGAGCAGGAAAGGACACTCGGCCCGGCTGCTTACCTTGCAAAGGCTTGTTTCAGGCACCTGATGTTTCACGACTCAGAATCCATTATAGGTCAAGGCAGAGCAAAAGCTGAATGTACTAGTCTCACACGTTAGATGTACTATCTGTACGTACTAAGTGTGCTATTCTTCCCTTCTAAGCGAACTACTCTTTAGCACTCCCTGATAGCTGGAGTAGTATTTCCTTTCATTCCTAGCTTCAAGGCAGGAAATGAGATTAAATACTATAAGCTTAAAGTGGCGGAAGTTCACCTTGAGCCACGAAATCAGGCCTGTTGGTCTATGAACCGTTTTTCAAATGGGTGATATTAAAATAATGCATTCAAAAGTCCCCCCTTACCCCTAACTTAATTTCCTATAATTTCAGTTATCCATAGGCAATCATGGTACAAAAATAGTAAATGAAAAATTCCAGCAATAGAATATTTTCAAGAGTATATTGTTATAGTTACTCTATTTCATTATTGTTGTTACTTATTGTGACTAATATATACATTTAACCATATCTTAAGTAGGTAGGTTTAAGAGACAAGGTAGTGCATATAGGGTTGGGTATTATTTGTAGTTTCAAGAATCCAGTGGGGATCTTGGAATGTTCCCTCCTTAGGTGATGGGGGATTACTGTAAACTCACCGGAGGATATAGATTGTTTTCACTTGTGCAAAAGGATTGTTTCAAAGGGAAACATTTCTCATCCTCCTAGCAGCGATTAGTGAGCTGGCTTTCAGAGAAGAACCATTCTTTCATCCTTCCATTCTGAGAGTTTTCAATATGGCTGATTTCTATGGGAACTCTCTCACAAACCCCTGCTTACATTTGCTTGCTTTGCTACTGCGAATACTGTTTATCCAGGGCAGGAGGACCTTTCAGAATCTACAGTCTTACAAGCTTCGGGTAAGTGCAAATTCAGCTGCCAGTGAAAAGAGAACGATATATACAAAAATTATTCAAATGTTTTAGAAACAATAAGTTCTGATATAAAGTGGTTGAGACAGAATGGTTGGTTTGAGAAACCAGCCGTGCTATCTCAGTGGTCAGGTGTGGGTAGGCTTCTCTCTGCGTAATAAGGTGGGAGCTGGCCTACTGGAATCACTGAGGATTGTGTAATGACGAACTTTGTGAGTTTTCAAAGCATTTCCAAGTTACAGTCCCACCCATCCCTCTAGCCAAGATGTGGCCTAGCAGGAACTGGTAACTGCTTTTCCACTTGCCCTTTTTCCTTTGTCTCTTGAAGCACAACAGAACCACTGATAGTCTTCCAATGCAGATTCACCCTCGGAAATATATGTTTCCATAGTAGAAAGCAAGCCGAAGGCGCTCAGAGCTATGGAGAAGACTCCCAGGAGATGACGCAGGTAATGTTTTCTGGATCCTTGATGTTACTCTCCTGTTCCAGGAGTATCTTTAGGAGTGCAGGCTCTATTGCCAACTGTGGGAGGTGTGTCATGAGCCAGAGTTCGGTGCTCCCTTGTGCTGGCTGACCATGGTCAGGAGGCTTGGACAGGTGTCTTCCTAGTGTCTTTTAGAAGCTGCAGTCTGTTCTAGTGACATCTATCAAAGGCTGCTATCACAGCCGCCTCTCCCTAGTCGTGAAGGGAATGCTCTTGCCAACTGAGTGGAAAATGTGGTTACGAAATGGATCTTTCTCTTTCATTGTTAGGGGCATCAACACGTTTGGACCCTTCCTGTGGCCCCCTTCTCTGACAGTGCGTACCATTTCCGCGTAGCTGCGCCAGTAAGCTTGCCCTTTATTTTCTTTTTAGTAAGAGATTGACCACGGGGCTGGGGATATAGCTCAGTGGAATAAGCGCCTGCGTAGCAAGCGCAGGGTCCTGAGTTCGATCCCCAGTACCGCAAAAAAAAAAAAAAAAAAAAAGAAACAACTGTAAGAGATTGACCATGAAAGCAATAAATAAAATACTTTAGCTACAGCTAATTTTTACGTTAATTTTTCTTTTCTCTGTTCTGACAGGGTTTAGCTGACTGTTCAACGGATCCTTATTTTGCTGGGATATTCTTCACAGATTATTTCTTTTATTTCTATCGACGCTGTACCTAATTTATTCAAGTTTGGTGTTTTTACCAAAGAAAAAATACACAGGAATACAGTTAATGGACACTGGTATTTGCTTGAAAGTTCTTTCATCTTTTCTGTGAAACATTGACATTTATTGCTGATGGACATTTTCAGACGTTGGTTTCCAGTGGTTTTGAGACATTAATGAGGAAAATAAAGCGTTTGCTGCAACTTGAAAGAATGTGGTATTTGACTTTGTCATGATTGTAAAGAAAACATTTCTGGAAGTAAACAGTACCTTTAGATTTGAAGACTGCTCCTTGTTATAAGGAAGCTGTAGGTCCAAATAAAGTCTAGTTCTATCTTCATTTTAAAGCTTTTGAGAAAAAAACGGCAACAACAACAAAGGCCATGTCAACTTGGACCCACTAAATCTAGACTCTGAAAAATATGTGATGGGGGATTAGCCCTGTGGAAGGGGACAGTGGTGTGTGATGCTGAGCTCACACTTAGGTAAACTCTCTCTCTCTCTCTGGGTGTGTATAATATGCCCATGATACAGCAGTGTACAAAATGTATCTTGCTAATGCAATGGATTTAAGTGAAAGAGTTGCCGATCAGCTTTGTGATGGGTGATGGACACTGGACTTGGTGTGGGGGAAAATAAGCTCTTGTGCCCAGGCCCCACTGGGATTATTCCATCTGTCTAACCCTAAGTCAGCTTGCATGGCCTTGCTCATGCATTCCTTTGGGTACTGTGAGAAAGGCTCTTACCTGCAGTTCCTGCTACCTTTCCCTCCAGACCCCACTGCCCCCCAATGTGACCTTTCACGGAATAGCGTGACCTCTTGGCAGTTGTAAGTAAAAAGCCATCTTTTCTATGCAAATGTCTCCTAATTTGTTGGACTTGCTGTACCTCCTTAATATAATAATAATATGCTGTATTTTCTATAATTTTCTACTAATACGCCACACTTTAGGTGAAGAGCCAAGCTCCTCTCACTGTGGGTCCAGGGCTTGGGGCGGTGAACGTCTGGCTTTTCACCTTTCCGTTGGTCTGAAGATCAATTAGGATGTGGCTCTTTATTTTTACTTCACAGTGGTAATCAGCGGTGATAATATATTATCCTCTTTATTATTTTCAGATACTACGTATATACCATATGGCAATGTCAACAATTGTGAAGCTTCAACAATTAAGAAAAGACATGGCTCTTGCTGTGACAGAAGGCATTTTGAAATAAACTTAACATAAATATGATTTAACCTTGGGAGCCAGTCTTAACATTGTGTTCAAGTTCTGATTATATTCGTGCCTCCCTGGGCAAGTTATTTAACTTTCCTAAGCCTGCATTTCCTCCTTCATAGGCAAAGATAGTGAGTATTTACATCAGACGGGAATAACGGGATACAGTATATAGATCGAAGATATAGTCCAAATAAGTATAAGCTCTCATTGTCACATCAGCATAGCAAAGAATCATTATGATTACATTAGGGTCATAAAGGAACTGAGTAGCTAAATGCATAAAAATCAAGACACTTTCGTCAAAAATAAAAAACTGCACATAGAACATGTGTCAGTGCAGCATACCCTATTTATATTTGACGGTATTTTGAAAGTGTTTTTCCTTTTGCGGATGGCATGGCCTTTGTGAAAATAGGATGAAGTAGTTAATTCTCTGGAGAAGTCCTCCAGTGTCTTAGGTTACAATTTGGACTTGGTTCTCCTGAGCTGGAGCGTTAGTATGACTTGGGTCCACACACTGGAGTTGCCTTCGTGGAATCTCAGGTTGTTGCCGAGGAAGAGAGTCCATTAACTGACTCTTTTTCTCCTAGTAAAGGGATGTCTGTCAGCACCATAAATCCCGTGTTCTTCTTACTCATACACTTATGCTCAGACAATGTGGAAGTTTCACATATCAACCTCGGTCAGTAATGTTGCCTCTGAAGGCGTGTCTATGGAATGAGCACTGTTCTTCCATTAAATTCCATTAGTTTTTTCTTTTTTTTGGCACCGGGGATCAAACTCAGAACCTTATACTTGCTAGGCAGGCACTTATTCCACTGAGCTATATCCCCAGCCCTTAAATTCCATTAGAAGACTGGAAATATTTTTTTCCCCAGAAAACGGACAGGAGATAGTGTTGATAATCCTCAGGAAGGAAAGATTTAAGCCAGTGAACAGCCTGTGGCACCTGGGATTAGTAAACCTACTGGAGGATAGGTCAGAAGATTCTCTTGGTGTTCCCAGCGCTCTTGCAGCTGTGAGATGTCATTGTGACTCACCCCTCTTCAGTCACAAAGCCCTTTCTTCATGCCAGAAAAGTCACCCGGCTATCTGTCCCTAAGCCCGAGTAATTAAAATGTCTGCTGGAGTCTTCCTCCCCAAAGAAAAACTCAGTTAAATACTGAGAGAGGGTCTATAGCATATCTCACCAGTACTTTTCTAAATTGTCAGTGTCATTAAAAACAAGAAAATTCTGGGAATATGTTACAGCCAAGAGGATTTTAAAAAGGTAGGATGATAGCACAGTATAAATTCAATCATGAAAAATAGGTACCTTTTTTAACTTCAAGCCATTCAAAATATCTTAGTTCCCTGTTTTGTCAATTCTTTAAGGTCAAACTCTGTGTATGATTTAACTACTAGCTCCCAAATTATAGAATATTATGAAAATCATACACCATAAACAAAAAGAATTCTAATAACTTTATGATTATTAATAAGAACCCTAAAACACGATTTTGAAAACTGTGAGTTCTTTTAAACACTGAATCATAAAAATTCAGGAAGAACAATTGGTATGTACGTGCTCCACCTTTCAGCATCTTTTTATTTTAAAGATTAAAAAAACTAACAAAACAAAAATGAAGACAAAATCAAAACGACACAAAACAAAAATGATACATGACCTCAAAACAGAATGGTAGGAATTAACATTAGTACATTACACATTGTTATCTTCAATGAAGTTGCTCAGCCCACCAGATGTAAGAATGTAAGATTGATTAAGCAATCAAAAAACACTTCTTAGTGCTCTCACTTTACCCCATTATACAGTTTTATTTAAATTTATTTTTCCAAAAACAATAAATAAAATAAATTTATTTTTCTTACATAATTTTTGGTTCATCTTTACTGAAAGATTTCCAGCAACACATTATTTAATTATAAAATTAAAGATCTTTGAGGAAAAAGTGAAAATGTGATCTGTTAGCAATTTATAAAACCACTTTCAAAGACTTCCTCTCATTTGATTCTACAACTGTGTGATATTGAGAGCAAAGAGAATTATTCCTAAATATTGTTGAAAGATTCCAAGACCCTGTATATTGAGAAACTACCATTGTTCATATTAGCAATCTGAGGTACAGAGAGGTTAAGCAAGGAAAAGACGTAAGCCAGGTTTTCTGGTGCCTAATTTCATCCCTCTCCACAAGATTACTTCACTCACCCTTGAGAAGCTTTTCTTTTCTTCATGGCTCTTTGGGGTTTATGAGAGACCACCAACTCCGATATTGACCCACTGAAAAAGCACTAACCCACTAATGGCTTTGTAAGTGGTGTTTCTTGAGGACCTGTAAGCTGATTAGAGACCATTTAGTCACACTACAGAGTAAGGGGAGGGCAGAGGAACAGAGATTGGTGGGATCCTCTGTCACCAGCCACTAAGTTACATCTATTTATATTGCACCAGAGCTTAACAGCTCACTTAAGAATGCTAAATATTAACCTCACTCTTAGGAGCGTGCCAGTGAAATCTTCACTTGGCAAAGCTAAAAGTGTTTCGGCTTTCATTGCTTCAAGGGCATGTATCATTGATTTTTGTGTCGGATTCAAAAGAGCCAACTGAGCTCTTAAAAAGCATCCAAGGATTTAGAATCTCGTACATTTTTAATGAGTGGTTGTTTAAAGCTTGTAGAAATACAGCTTTAGAGACTTTCAATTTACCAACAATGGTGAGTGTACAGTCCGTCTCCTCGTGCCTGATTTCTGTGAATGGAAAATCCTTGGTTAATTCTTAGAACATATTTTGGAGAAAGGAATGGGTGCCAAAGATCACAGTCTCAATCCATCATTTTCTTTATGGCCCCACACAAGTATAAAATGAGGTCACATTTTAGAAAGACTCTTTTTTTTTTAGAAAGACTCTTGATAACGTGATGTCGCCAAAGTCGGGTTCTTAAGCCAGTTTTTACCACACCAGTCTGACTTTTTGTTTAAAGTGAAAAATAACTGGGAAGAAAACTATACAGAGCCAGGAGGTCTGGTGCTGGTCTTTGGTGTATAACTTACTGGTGTCACCGGGATGATTCACTTAGCTCCTTTAAATTTCACTTTCCCAACGGCAAAATTGTATTCATAGTAGTCCTGACTACCATGGAGAGTTTTGTGAACACTAACTGAGACATGTACATGTGAAATTGCTTTGTGAAGTGGAAGATACTGCGTCAACATGGGAATCACTAACTTTGGTCACTGGAAAACATTATTTTGAAGGAATAAATAAGACTTTGGAAATTCTCTCTTGTTATGAGTTTCTGTTCATTCGGCTTAGGATAAGTTATTTATCTACCATCTTCATCACCTGGAAAACATATTACCTAGAACATAATAGATGATTAATTAACATTTATTAAATGAAAAGTAGGTAAATGGAAATATTTACCTACTTCTTGGTTTACCAGGGAGTAAACCAAGAAGATTGCTTTGAACAGAACAGACTTCAATTCCTCTTACTTTTTCACTGTGATTATTTTTATTGCTACTGTTTGGAATGATAGGATTATTATTATGTTATAATTACTTGGAATAAGAGGTCATTATTCTTTTCTCCAAGCATATTTAAAACACCTCTAAATGACTTTCAATAAAAACTACAAAAAATCAAATAGCCTGTTGTCTATTAGAGGGTCTAGAATCCCGAGAGTCAGCTATGGCTTATTATTCATTATTTATATTTATATTGCTGCATCTAATTCTGTACAGCACAACTGCATAAGCATCTGCATTAATTGCAGATTAATCATAAAGCATTTAATGAATGTTTCCTATTGTATCGAAACATTGAACACATTCTATCAGTAATTAGTCTGCTGGAGCATTTCCAGTGATGTAAGATCTCAGAGCTGTCATCTTCTACAGTTACTGAAAAACATTGTAAGTGTGGATGCTCTTGGCTTCCAAAGCAGTGTTTGGAATTATCTGCAATAAGGAAGCTGCTGAAGATTATATTAAAGAGAAAAGGCCCCTTAGTCATTTCCTGGAGATAAAAGCATTAAAAAAAAGCAACCAAAGGAACACCCCAATGCTGATGACCCCTCTCTGTTCACCTTGAAGTCTATAGCAGTTTCTCCAGCTTCAGTCAGTCCATCTTTCATTGACTGCATAACATTTGTGGGAACTTTCTACGTTCCAGACTCTGTATACAGTAGCAGGAAATAAAAGACGCCTGTGGGGTTGCTGGCCTTGCTGAGCCATCGCGGATAGGTAGTCACCCAGGGCGCCGGCACAGAACATGAAAAGCCCTACAGTGACGCATTGGCCTTGCACTGTGCGCGAGAGCAGCGGGGTAAAAACGCTGACTCTCAGGTAAATGAGAAAGAAGGTGGGAGGCCGGAAAAGCGAAGCTTCCAGCAGGAGGAGACTCTGAGCTCTCTGGAGTCCAGGAATGCAAAGGATACCGCAGGGTTTTATTTGTTTTGTGTTTGTTTGTCTTAGAGAAATGGAAAGAGGTAGAAGTTATGAATGGACCCACCTTTCATAGTGAAGAATGTGATATTAGGGTTAGGGATGTAGCTCAGAGGTAGAACTCTTGTCTAACACACATGAGGCCTGGATTCATGCCCAGCATATTCAAAACAAAACAAAACAATCTCCCAGGAATCTGATTTTCAGTGCACCAGAAACTGTAAAGTGAGTACTCCCCACCCCCACCTCTTAGGCAGCTGTTCTGCTAGCCTTGCACGCGGGGGAGGCTCTCTTTCTGAAGACACCACCCCTTTTCCTCAGCTCTGCGAGCAGCCATCTGTCCCGGCAGAGTCAAGGGAACGGTGGGAAAAGCAGAACCTGTTGGGTGGGGCATGGATGACTCAGTGAGCTGGCAAGGAGGCCGTGGGTGGGGAGCAGAGCCCCGGGACCGGGACTGACTCACCCACAGACACTGTTCTCTCTCTCTCCATGGGGAGGCCTGATGATGAAATCTGTGTAGTGAGCAAAGGCTATAAATCTTTTGGTCACCGTGCCCACTTTAAAATAAAAAAGGCTCTCGTTTCTAAGAAAGCTTGTTTCTCATTAACTCTCAAGTGCTCAGGATGGGAAGGGCTGCGAGAATCTCTTTAAAATCCTTTCAGCATGACTTCCTCCTTCTTGTGGCAGCAGAAGCTTGACTTTTCTTCAAGTGAATGATCACCCTCTGGCTCGCCATCTCTGTGAATCAGGTGAAGCCACTACTCTGGAGAGGAGCCCATGACGCAGGCCCCAGGGGAAAGAAAGCCTGCATTCCCATGGCAGCAGGGTTTGGCTTCCGGGAAAGCACAAGACCCAAGTTGGGCCAATCAGGCGTTTTCTGGAGGCAAAAATTGAAGCACTACTTCGTGTGGGAGTATGAAGCTGTGGAGCGAGTCTGGGGTCCAGTGTGGCGGCTTCCTGCCTGAGAATGAGGACAACATAAAGCAATAAAGAACTGAGACATGAGAATAAGATGTCTAGGTCGGATATGCCCAAGGACTTAGCAGTCAGGTGGACTAATACATTTCATTTTTCAGCTAGTTTGAATTTGGATTCTGCCACACACCCAAAAGGGTTCTAATGAACGCCAACCCTTATGGAGACAACATTTTCCACACAGCAACTCAGTTGCTCACTTGTGGGCAGCTACAAAGTTGCCACAAAGAGCTGCTCATGGTGGTGCTGTTACCATCAGTGACTAGGCCCCCGTGTCCTTGCTGAAGCCATGTCAAGGGCTCTACCTGGTCTCTGCACCAACAGATGTCTGGGTCTAGCGACACCTGAACTTCATCCTCCACTGCTCAAAGATCTTTTCTGGCAGCTTCATCCTCCAGGAATGTGGCCCTGATTGAATTTACATTGCTTGGATCAGGGGGACAATCTGAAATTTAGACTCACAGTATTATAAATAACCCCCACCCCCTTAAAGCTGCTCCTTATCCTATAGCCAAGATAATGGGCCTTGCTGTGCTTTGCCTAGCGTGGACTTGTGGGCTTTTGATGTAAAAAGGCCCTCAGAATGCACCACAAGGCCAGACATGCTTGCATCTTGGATGAATACAGATTTTAAAGCAAAATGTAAATAAATACCTGTGAACATATGGGCACATTCTGTCAGGTTGTCCAGTTGTCAAATAATCTTTTACACAATCTACCTCTGAATAAAGTAGAACCAGCTGATATAGAGTCTTCAGGAAATGCAAATGTGTCTAAGAACACATGGCTGCACGTCAGTCCCCACCTGTCTGGGCTTTGGGAGCATCTTGTAATCATGGTCTTTGGAGGTAACTCTGTGCTATACCCGAGCACCTCATTTTTCCAGGAGAAAATGCCACTAGCTCTTCTAATCTTCTTGTTTCATTTTTCTTTTATGTCCGAACACATAAAATCTAGATACCACTACTCCCGTGGGACAAATAAACTCAACTAAAATATTCTGTAGTTGAGACACTTAAAAATCTTTGGAAATGTAAACAATTTTTTTGTAAAAGTGATTTATAAATGGAATCAGTCCATTTCTACCCTGACACTCCAACAGATTAATAAAGTGTGTGTTCCCAAGATTAGTTTTTAATGAGGGAAACTGACAGTAAAGACAGTGATAACTATCCTGACAATCGGTGGGTGAGTATGCACACGGACGTGGCCTGTGAGCATAAAATGGTGTTAAATCAGCCAAAAGCCAAGGAGTTCCTACCTCCTATCCATCCGGAATCTGACCCAGTTCACAATTGTGCTAAAGACCTTGATGACAGTTAGGATGCTGATTGAGTGTGCCATTCAGTTCAATTCAATTCAACTCACAAGTTTTTGTGAAGCACCTATTATGGGCCTCTCATATACACTGAGGATTTAATAAAAGACACTTTTATGATAGGAAGTCTCCCATCCTGAGTTGCTGCCTTTAGTTGTTGCTCTCAGGCACTGTGAGCAGGAAAGATTAAAATCCACTTCAACTCCCTTTGGCTACTACCTACATTTAGTAGCAGGTTTAACAATCTTTCCCAGGGCTGGGGTAGTTTCGTATATATGGGTTTACATTTTATTGGTTCTTCTAGCTCAAAAACGGCAGCAAATTTTAAAGGCAACGACTCTCTCCAGTGGTCCTGTCATGAGCATACGAAACTATTGTCCAGAAATAACCCACTCAGGTGGTTGGCTGTTCCCCCGTGCTGGTGAGCTGGCAGAAGGTAGGGAAGGGGATCCCGGCAACCTCCAGGAGGGGCTCAGTGCTATAGATTTGGTTGTGCTGTATTTCCTTGGCAATCTGTGGAAACAAACAGAGCCTCACGATGACAACAGGGTACATTCACTTAGTGCTTCAGGGCAGAGCTCCTCAAACTTGAATGTGCACACAGCTCACCTGGAAATCATGGTGAAATACAGATTCTGTTGTAGTAGGTGTGGGCAGGGCCTGAGAAAGACCTTTTCCACAAACTCCTGCACAGTGTTAATGCTGTGCACCCACTTTGAAGAGCGAAAGTTTAGACTTTGCCAGATGTTCTCTATCATCTGTTCAGTCCTCAGGACATGTCCTGGAGGTACTTGGCTCATCCCCACTACCAGAAGCAGAACCAGGTTCAGCAAGGTAAACAAACTTGCTGAGGCCCGCACAGCTGGTAAGATTTACACTCAGCCATCTGAATTTAAGTCCTGGGCTTTTTCTCCCACACAACTGTGGCTTCTTCAGCATCCTTCAGTTCTTTTTTAAAAATATAATTAAGTTTATTGGTACATTTAGCTATACATAGTGATCATATTCATCATAAGGAATTTGTCCCTGTACATATTTTGATGTTTCTATTTTTCCCAATCCCCTCTCTTCCCTTCAACCCATCTCCCCCTCCCTCTTTGCAAAGCTTTGTTTCCACTTTATCCTTTTCTTAAAATCTTTTCTCCCTATCTTCCTTTCCCTTTCCCTATGCCCCCACTCTGGTTCTTCTTTCTTTTTGAACAGTTTCTTCTCATGTCACAATATCTATTGTACATTTTCATCCTTATTTGCTCTTTCAGTTTCTGACACCAGGGAGACAATGTGATGTATATATATGTGAGTCCAATTTATTTCACTTAAAGGTATGGCCTCAAGGTGCATCCATTTACCTAGAAATGCCCCAAATTTATCCTTCTTTATGGCTGAGTTAGTACTCCACTATATAAAAAGCATATCTTCTTTATCCATTCCTCTGTTGATGGGCATTTGGATTGTTTCCAAGATTTAGCTACTACAAACGTGCTGCTATAAACATGGGTGCACATGCATCACCGTGGTATGATGTTTTTATTTCTTCTGAGAAGATACCCAGAAGGGGAGTAGCTGGGTCAAATGGGACCTCCAATCCTAGTTGTTGTTTAGTACCAGGAATCAAACTCAGGGCCTCAAGCTTGTCAGGCAGGCATTGTGCTGCTGAGCTGTATCCCCGGCCCTAATCCCAGTTTTCTGAGTAATCTTCATACTGATTTGCACAGTTGTCCTTTCGTTTTTGGCCCATGATGCTCCTTGGGGAACTGGGCCGTCCTGGAGCTTCCGCTTTGGAGACTGTTCCCTGGCGCTCTCCTCTGCTGTGTTTATTCTTACTCCTTGTATCTTGTCAGAGCAGCAGCTTGATGCTTCTCAGTAGGTGTTTTGGGTGGTGATTCTGTCATCCAGTGTACTTGCTATTCTTCTTTACAACATCCAAGGTAGGTAAAAAAATCCCAGTTCCTCTATTTTAACAATAAAACAGGCTTCTCAGTTATGTTTGAAATCTCAAATATTAATAAATACAGAGGACCAAAGTATGAAAAGTAACACAGACCATGTGTATGAACTAGAGAGTAAACATCATCTCATAATAACAGTTAACACAATGGGAATGATAGTAGCCATATAAGTTAGAAGTGCACAAAGGCACATCAGATTAACACATGGACCTTGGGTCTTGGTTCTGTCTCTTACCAGATGTGTGATTCTCAGCCAGTTACTTAACTTCTCAGTGTTTTGGTTTCCTTATATGTTAAAAAGAAATCATATGATTTTACGACAAATAAAAGATTTAATTAATTCACAACAGGGCCCAGTACCTATTAAATAAGTATTAGCAATCATCATTTTAACCTACCATAGCCTAATCTCCATATTTTTAATAAGAAGACACAAAGGTCCAGAAAGCTTAGGTGATTTCAGCGTTCATTAACAAACAATTATGCAGTCACCACTATGTAGCGTTTGCTAGCTGAGGGCCAGACCACGCTGGGGAATTGTAGAGCTGATAACCGAGTGTAGACTCTGACTCCTGCTCCCAGAGTGAGCACGAGTGTGGTCCCCACACTCCCTGCCACTCGTGGCCTGAGACCGTTCTTTGATAACAGAGTACAGTCCCACAGCCAGCATTGGTTTTGACCTCACTGACTTAAGCGGTCACCATACCTTACCTTTGCCCATTTGGGCCAATGGGAACTTTTGAATGAATGTGAAAGACACGGAGGCTTAGTATGAGCCATAGGTGCTGCTCTCCTGATGCATGCACTGCCAACCCACCCAGAAATTGTTGCTTCTAGAATCAACACAGTTTACCTGGCTGAAGTTAGTGCTTTTGTCATCTCTGTCCCTGAGGACTGTAAGGAATTTAGCTCCTCTGAGCTTGTACGGGGGTTGAGGGTGAGGGGTAGAGAATTGAATAGCAGCCATTCTTCCCCCTGCATTATACAGTTCTCTGTTTCAACTGGATTTAAAAACCTTTGTCTTCAGATAATTCTCTGGCTCTGAGAATTGTTTGGAGCAGCCTCTCCCTGGTCTTCAAATTTCAGGTGAGGCATCTGGTGTGTAACTAAGGGATAAACACAGAGAGAAATGAAAATCTTTTATTACTTATGTGAAGCCAAGTATGTGCAAACAAACAGCAAAGAAATACAAATTAACTCAATGGGGGAATGGTATTAACTCCCAAGGGGCTGTTACTCATCCTTTAAAAGCAAGAGTTGCTTAACATTTCACAAGTTAATATTTATATCTTCATTTAGAACACAAATTTATAGTCATTGGTGGCAACTGAAGGAGTCTATTTCCTTAAAAGCTAAGCCTCTTATTGCAAATTATTTCAGTGTTATTACACAAAGTCCTCCTTCAAGAATACTATCACCGATACCTTCTGTGCATAAAACCTTTGTGGAGAAAATGCAGAAATATTGAAGAGACCTTCGTAATCACCCTATCCCAGGGGAATTCGCTGCCCTAGATACAGTGCTTTTCGTTTATAAGGAATAAACAAGGGCTCTATATTGAGGGCTGGCTTTGTCTTTAGATAGGAAATGAGAAGTTAGGAATATAGCTGCCCTATGCACTCATTTGGATAACTTAGGGTTGGACAAAGATCAACTTAGAGAAGTGTTTTATCAGAGCAATACATGCACGTGGCTTCAGAGTGAAGTAAGACTAGTACTGCTGACACTGTAGTTATTTCAGGCATACCTTTTCCCTCTGCAGAAAGAACTACTTCCTACTGTTTGGGTTCATTATTGTACTGAGTCTATATTTCTTAATAATATGCATACGCTGCCGCTGTTCATCAGTTTTAGATCTACCTCCTGCCTCATCCTCCAATATATTTATATCAGAATTCTGTAACGATTTATGTTTTCATTATTTTGGTGATGCAGTATTGTTCACAGCTGAGTACAAGTATGATTCTCTTTTCTGTAAATGTTTGCTGTTACTATTTTCTGAGCTGTTTCCTGCAGCAGGTGGGACAGTTTTTGACAGGCACATAACTCACCATGTCAGCCAATGACCAGAATCCTCCAGACCTGGTCAGTGGGCATCTCTACTTATCTGTACCTCTCTGACAGAAAGGTGGTCCACACTGACTCCCTCTGGCTTCTATCCAACCTGACTGAACAGCAAAATGTGGCGCTCTACCATAGACTCATAGACTGTAAGTGAGACCTAGAGAAGGTCAGAAGAGAGAGCGACATACATAAAGGGAAGCGGCAGGCTTGCGCCTCTAGAGGCTGCAGCTCAACACAGTGAAATGTGGACACTAAGTAGAGACTACGGTGGAACCACAGTTGAGGTTCCCTGTGCTCTTCATAAAGAAGCTACGTACATTTGTATAACCTCACTCAGAAGCATACAAAACTCACACTATCTTTAGCCATCAGGCTTCCTTTGGCTGCTTTCTTCTCTTTTTCTCAGCTCTAGTTAAGGAAAGTCAAGCTCCTGCCTTCAGTTTCACTCTGGTCTATCACAGATGTGAGGAATAGCCCCACTAACCGCTCCCGCACATCTACACACAGAGGCACACATGCAGGCACGCGCAAATACGCACACATCTAGACGAACGGATGCAAAGGGAATCACTGCATGTACATGGGGTCACCCACACACACTTGCACACACTCACACACACACACTTTCACACACACTTTGGTTTTCTATGGATTGTTATTTATCCCTCTCTGATTCTTTTTAGGCATTAAGAAGACACTTCACATACATTTTAAACTTTGAGATGAGGACCTATAAAGAAACGTCACTTGATAAATTCTACTGTCTATTGAGTCTTTGCTATGAAGATTAGGGCCGTTCCAGAACGCCTCTTCTATTACTTGTGGCTAGAGGAACGGAGAAAGTAAAATATAATGGAAGAATTAGCATGGAAAAGGCCACGAGAAGCCTGAGCCTTCCTCTGTTTCTACCTTTAAGTCCTGGATAGAGGAAAAAATGTCACATTCACTAGAGAATGCCAGTGACTCTGGAGCATAAGCTAAGGACACGGACAGAAAAACGCCGAGCAGTGATTACAACGAAAGCCAAAACCTCGGCTGCCATTTTCCTGCTGCTGCCCATGCTGGGCACAGAAATGACTCTCTCTCTCTTTTTCTTATTTTGGTACCAGGAATCAAACTCAAGACCTCCTGCTTGCCAGGCAGACACTTGTGCCCCTGAGCTGTATCCCCAGCCCAAGAATGACTCTTAAAAGACAAAGCTGTGAGGCCTTTCAGGACAGAGAGTCCTAGACTTTCTTTCAGGCTGTATTTAGTCTAATAAAAAATGAACTGGGATTTTCTTTCCAAAACTTTTACCTTAAAAGGCATGATTTACAAAAAGGAAAAACAGCCTAGAAATACATTCAAATCTTCACTAAAAGGAAAAAAATGTTTGTCTGTTCATTGGAATGAATATATTTGAAGACAGAATTCTTGACCTATAAACGAAATGTGAATGGTCTACAAAGAATCCAGAGATTAAAAAAAAATGTCAGTGAGTGTTAGGCACTGAGTTTAGGAGAAATTGCAAATAAACTGGCATTGTATGCATTGGGTCTGCTTAGCAAGTGTCACCATTAACCTGGAAAGGATTATCTCAATATATCAGACAATGCTTGGCTCTTGTTCTTGACTCTTAATGCTCTGGCTCAACTTTTGGTGAGAAAATTTTAAATTATAATCTGGCTTCCTATGTGTCCTTTCTTATAGGGAGCAAATAGTCTATGTCAGTGTGGTAGAAGATTAGGGCAAAATCTGTTGAAGTCATGGAGACCCAGGACACGCGCACAGAACACAACATCCAGGATGACTCTGTGGTTCGTGAGAACCAATGAGAAAAGTGCTATTTTCAATTCTTCATTTACATCTGGTACAAAATCAAGTGAGTCTTCAATAAAACAGTCTGAATCTGGCCCCAGGCCAAGCGAGTTTTTGATGGGATAACTGTCCCAGTGTCTTCTTTGCATGACAGAGAACCCAGTCTAGAAATTCGGGATACAGAAGACCCCTTCCTTTATCATGGGACTGATGTGAGTCTGTTCTTCAGCCTCTTCTCACTCTGCAGATCATCCTTCTTTTCTACCTTCAAAAAATGTACATCCCCACTACCTTTTCGGGGTGTCTTGTCCAATTCTTTGTGTAGGACACCAAAAATCTGAAACATCTCCCCAGGACTCATTATCCAAGAACGTGAACAACTGCTATAAACATCCCAGTTGCCCTGGTGGTTTTGGTCCTTACTGCCTATGGCCAGCATTTATGCATCACTTGTATGAGAAATGGGTTTGCATGAGCCTGACCACCAAGAGCATGCACTAGAGAGCTGGCTTGTTATAGTGCACTAACAAAATCAAATTTGTTAGCCTACACATTTGAGGCAACCTAATTTATTTCTCTTCCCCCCTGCAAGCCTGTTCCTACCATGTGCAGAATCTAGGGTGAACGAACAGTGGAAAGCTCAGGTTGTTTCTTACCTTGCTTGCTCTGCCTGCTTCCCTTCACATCAGGGGCTCTGCAGTGTGTGTGAGGACCCTGGCCACCATGGCGCATCGCTCTCTGACCACCCAGCAGACACTCCCAGGCCATGTCTCAGGTCTCGCACCGTGGGGAGGACAGACCCAAGGAGGGCCAAGCAGGACGGGGTACCTTCTCAAGGCTACTTGGTGCCGGTCTGGGGGAGAATGTATGATCTGAAGGTGGAAAAAGCTCTTTGACTGAGGGACTTCTCACCTCCTGGAGAGGGAGTCTGGTCAGAGGAAGTCTAGAGAGCAGCCCAGAGCAGAAGGCCTAGCTGCCCAGGGGCACGGTGATGGCATTCATGGAGCCGTCAGGCTTTCCTGAGGCCTGAGGCCTGCAGGAGGGATTGTGCTGCCTCTTGAGATGCTTCTTATTTATCTCAGCTTTTCAAAACTACAATAGCTTCTAAAAGAACTTACTTTGTCAAATTGTGAATTAAGGAAGATCTGACTCCAAATAGCAGACTACAAAGGAAGTTGCATCTTGTTTGAAATTGATCTCCAGAGAACTGGAAGTAACTTTGGAGTTCTTTATTCACTCTAATATAGGTTCTCCATATTGCAGTCCTTGGTTAAAACCTTATTTAATTATGGGGTCAGGGACAGAAAAGACCTAATGAACCCAAATAATATGACTCAGGAAAACTAAGGCACAGTGTCAGCAAATGACATTCGAATAATTTAAAATAATCTAATCTCCCAGAGCTCTGTACTTGACTGCTGGAAACAGGAATTTGAAAGGAACAAAGCAGAACCTACTCGCTTATAAATGTGCTTTTGGGCAGAATGATTGCAAAAAGAATCACATTTTCTTCCAAGATTTCACTGTGCAAATACTCCATCCAGCTTGCTCCCAGATAAAAGCCAGAGAGCTGGATTCACTGTGCAACCAAAAAAGGATTCACCCTACTCAGCCGGTTGGTCTATCATCTGGATTGTACTGGGGGGAGGAAGAAAAAAATGTACCACATAATGCGCCACAGCCATCCATCAACTGCTGATAGAAGACGCCTAAAGGTAAGTGGAGAGGAAGTCAGTGTTGGCAAAGTTCTGGGTGGGATGAAAAACTGGCCCTCTTTATGACACTGAAATACCCGAAGAGGTATGAGAAGGGGAAGGTCTGGCCTTCTGGGCCACTCATTCCATTTTATTTCACATCAGTCATTCACACAGCAAATATTTAGGTACCTGTTAAATGGAAAGCATTGTTCAACAAGAGACCATTTTGACAGATTCATTTCCTTTACCTTCTTTCTCATCTTTTGATCTCCACTCCGTCTTCTGCTCCACCAACAGGGAGGAGGTGTAACGACTGTCCGCCTTCCCCTGGCCTTGGTTTCCTCACGTGTGAGGAAGGAGTCACATTAGTGTTCGCCTCATGCTGGTGGCTTGCACACGCTAGGCTCCCAATAAATGTTAAGTGTGAAAAATATTAAGAAATAATAATAATTTGCTCATAGGCTGTTGAAGATAATTTAGAGGTCACCTTTAGGAAAAAGTAATGTGAGCTAGAAATGAATCTAGGATATGTTTGTCCCTTCTGTTTTAAGCTTCTTTTTTTAAATTAAAGAAGTCATTAGTCCACGTCTGTAGTACATAATGTTCACATCCTTTGTGTGGAATTGTTACTCATCGTGACACACCTTAACTTCTCTCCCTCCCCCTCCATCTTGTGATCCGTTGGAGAAAGATCTATTTCCCTATGTCCTATTATCTCTTATTTTGCTCTTTATATTTTAGGTTCCTCATATAAAAGAAGCCATGTGACATTTAGGCTTATGTGTCTAGTTTATTTTATGTGACATTTTGGTCTCAAGGTGCATCATTTTTCTTATAAATGACTTAAGTTCATCCTTCTTTGTGGCTATTCGTAAATACCACATTGTGTAAATACCACGTTGTGTAAATACCACATTTTCTTTATCCATTCATCTGCTTTACATATACAGGCTGCTTTGAAGATTTAGCTATTAGGAATTGTGCTGCTATAAACATGTGCAGGCATGCATCACAGTAGTAGTTTTTTCGTTTTTTTTTTTTTTGATACTGGGAATTGAACTCATGACCTCAGGCTTGCCAGGCAAGCGCTTATGCTGCTGAGCTACATCCCGGGCACATGCATCACAGTAATGATATCTTTAACTCTTTTGGGAAGATACCTACAAGGAGAATAGCTAGGCCAAATGTTTTATGTTTCTTGAACATGAAGAAACCAACAATATCATTGAACATGTGGTATGCGAGGCTGTAAGTAAAGCTTTTTGAATGTGTAACAGTCCTGGGGTTTTGGAGGTTTTTCTCTACCCTTATGGGCTGGGACCCTACAAAACCTATTAACAGAGGGGAAAAAAGGTTCATTTCATATGCATATGGGGGCCTCACAGAAGGGAGGTTAGAACCTCAAAGAAGGACTAAGGCCGGATAGCTTGAAGGACATTTTAACAAAGAGTGATAAATTGCGGAAGACATGACAAGTCAGATGGAGGAGTCGCCCCTCTGTGGGAGGTCAGTTTGAAGAAGGTAGATGTGTGTGGGAGCCAGCTGCAGACGTGGGTGGTTTTGGTAAGGTTTGTTATGCAGATTCATCTTAAGGGTCCCCAACTGGTACAGAAAGCGTTGTTTCTAGTAATTAAGAAACGTTCTGTTTTTTACGGTACAAAAGAGGGAAAAGGAGTATTTTCCCAAAGGGAAATTATTTCCCATTTTTAGGCAAATAGTAGGATAGTAGAGAATCTTTTCCTTTGTCTACTGTTTCTTCATTGCTTTCACATCAAATTAATCCTTAGGCCCAAAATGGCGTATTTTGAGGTAACACCTTTCTTTCTTTCTTTCTTTCTTTCTTTTATAACTGAACTCAGTGTCTTCATTCTAAGCTCCATTCCTAGCCCTTGGTTTTTTGTTTGGTTTTGAATATCTTTTGAGGCAGGGTCTGGCTAAGTTGCTAAATTGCTCAGATTGGTGACGGGGTGGGGCTTGAACTTGTCAACCTCTTCCCTCAGCCTCCCAGAGCCTTGGGATTACCAGTTTATACCGCTATACTTGCCTGAGGCAAGAACTGGAACTATTGTAGAAACTAGTTACAGCATCCTGGATTTTTCTAATTCATCAAATCTAAATTCTCAGTCCAGCTTCCTCTCAACAAATTTCTCACTAGGTAGCTTCACTGTTCTGCTGAAAGCTTTTGCAAGTCTAGATTACTGGGTTTGCCCACTTAACAGAGCGCTCCACAGAGCTCTTGGACTGATTCTTGGTTTCCCATTCAATGTCTTTAAATGTGTTTTACCTTGGGAAGGAGTATCTGGAACAATTATAGATTGAGGAACAATATGCATGTTGATGCCCAGTCAAAAAAATTGTTCCTATCAACCAGAGGCTGCAGTGAAGATGAATTCGGACTACTGAATAGAGATATTCTAATAGTAAGGTATAGAAACAAGTGTGGCTTAGCGATAAAGCCTAGCATACCGGAAGCCCTAGGTTCAATCCCCAGCATCAGAAACACACACACACACACACACACACACACACACACACACACACTCCATGCAAACACTCTCCCCTTCAGCGTAAAGACTGTATAGACTGACCCCTGTTGGGATATAGTCTGAATTCCTTCTCACAGGAGAAATCTGGTGCAGTTGCTAAGAAAGATTGCTAGAGACAGCCGGCCCAGCCATTGGACACTGCAGCCACCCTGCTGCCCCGCTGCCTGGGAAGAACTGCCTGAGGGAGGAGCCAGTGCTGCGGGAAGCAGAGGGGAGACAGAGTGGGAAATCAGGACCTGGAAATACAGTAACCAAGAACTCAACTAGGCTTAAAGCCAGACCTATCCCTCCTAGATTTTCCAGACACATAAGTCCAAATGTTTCCACTTTGTCTTAACCATTTTTGGGTGTTAGCTGGGTTTTTTCCATTCTATAATGCAGTTCTGTTCTCGATATATCAACATTTACCCCAGTGTTTAAGCGCAGTTTAAATGCACCTGTCTGCGAAGCCTTCCTTAATCCTTGAAATTTTCCTTATTCCCTCCAGGCAAAAAGGTGCCTACAAGCCTCCCTTCCTCCCCTCTCCTGTCCCTGTGGACTGGCCCTTCATTCAGGACCCTTATCAACTTTGCCTTGGGCCATGAAGTGCTTCAGGGATCTGAAACCAAATCCTGCAGTGCAGTGGGTGCGGCCATTGCAAACATAGTTGCCCCTGGCTACAGCACCGACTGGCTCTGTGATAGCATATGAACAGCTCAAGACAAAGATCATGGTTATTGCCATTTTCCTATTGTGCCCATCTTGGTATGTAGCTGTCCCCTCTATGAGAAATACATCCTGTGTTTAGACCTTCCTTTGAACTGGTTACCTTACCCCACTGCCCTTCTCTTCTCTCAGTCAGGGGACTGACAGTCCCCTTGATGCAGGGGAAAGAAACTCCCAGCCAACTAGAGGTCTGGGATGAGTTCTTGTTTTCTAAAAATCAAAGAATGAATTTTAGGAACAACAGAGGTTAAGAGCGGAATATATATTTACTGGAGGAAAGAAAGCTTCCGTCCAAGAGAGAGACAGAAGGGGACCCGAATGGGTTGCAAGGACCCTGACTTTTCTAGCCATTTTTATACAGCAAATCCACGATGTGAGGTGGATCCAAAGTGGGAATCGCGGGAAAACACAAAGTGGGCATGAGGTGGGACAACGCTACAGTCAACCAGTAAGATTATGAGTATAATTGCTCAGGTTAAATTGATTAATTCAGGATCAGATAGAGAAGCAAGTCATGTAGCAAGCGAGCATGAACACAGAACAGGGGCTTTTCCTGCAGGGGGTTGGGTTAGCGACTCTTCCTGGCTTCCTCAGGGTGAAAGATACCTACTTAGAATATCAGTCCCTGATGTTTATCCTTAGGGAGGTGTGTGGGTGCATTTGTTTTATCCTGTGTCTTGAGGTCTGGCCCACAGCTGAAGTGTCTGTCTCCCCTACAGTTGCAAGGCTCCTGCACTGGCTCCTCTGAGGACCTGGCCCTGCCTGACTGCCTATAATATTTCTATATAACTCAGTTGCCTACAACACCTTGGCTTCCTTCCTAAGCTCAGGTCTTTTTCTTGCCCTGCCAAAATGTTGGAATCTGGACTTCCTGTATCTTCGTCTTCTGCTGTGCTTGATCTGGGGTGTGACATAAATACGCAGCTCCGTAACTGACTCCTCTTCTCTGGGTCTAGGATTAGGTAGTGCTTGAAGACAGAATGACGTTGCCATTAGGGTTTAATATTGTCTGCGAATGACTGATTTTGCAGAATGACACCATGTAACTCCTATTCACTAGCTACTAAAAAGTCCCTTTTATACCAAATATGTACTGTCTTGCCTTTTCTTTCCTGAGTAGCAGTCCAAGGGGTTAACTGTTGACAAAATCTTTCATTCAAATGAATGCACTCCAAAGAGTTTATGGAGACAGTATTGTATCCAGATGTTCATCTAAGATGTCCTTGAGCAAATGGGAAAATAAAACAATATGATTTAATGGAATCAAGATGCATGTAAGCAGAAAGGATTAAAGGCTTTCAGATGATGGCTGGGTTATGACTCCATTTCTGCCACTAAATAGATACCTGATTTGGGCAACTCACATAATTTCTTGGTATTCTTTTCTATAAGAGTGAATTAATAATAAAGCACTTTATTACACTGAGTTGTGATAATGATCAAACTGGCTGGTGCATAATTGCTACCTAGAGATTTCATTACTGTTATTTCTTAGTGATCTAGGATGTGAAATCTAATGTTTTTGTGGAGGTTTTACAAATATGTGGTAAAGATTGCAATCCACCATCACTAAAAAACCTAATGTAATTCTATATAATGTGGGCACATTTATTTTATGAGTGAAGAAAGGTCTAAACTGAAGTCTGTCATGTTTAGAGGTGACAACTCTAATTATTGCAGATGAGCTAAATAGAGCACAAAAGCAAGTGAAAAACACACATGATATTGAACAGGAGAAATCCAAGCTTGGATGTTGAGTTAGTTTCTTTAGGCTGTTGTACATTTAGGCTTAAATTCACCCCAAGTTAATCAGTGTTGGGTTTTCCTGACTAGCACTGGGTAACCTTTACTCAAGACTCCTCACCATACCACAGAGTTAGATTCTTAGGTCCCACTGAATTTGTCTCCCTAACGTATGCCTTTGGCAAGATTAATTTATTTTTTTTTTGTTCTTTTTTTTGGCGGTACTGGGGATTGAACTCAGGACCCTGCGCCTGCTAGGCAGGCGCTTATTCCACTGAGCTATATCCCCAGCCCCAAGATTAATTTAGCTGAAGTCTTCTTGTACGTAGTCACTATGTTGAGATTAGCAGTGATGTTACAAAATCAGTCTGAGTAGAATTGATGGTGCCTCAGCACAAGCCAAAGAAATAACAGCAAACCTTACATGTAGCCACTGACTGCGCTCCTCACCCCAGTACCTCACAGCCACGGCCTCTGAACACCTCCCTGCAGGCAAGACCTCAGCTGAGAAGGCCACGGAGAGTCTTTTGTTGTCTTGAAACTGAAATATTAGGTGCAGGAGAAGACACCCTCCCCACAGGCGCAGCATGAGAGCCCAAGCCTCTGGATTTAGCTTTGGGCCACGTGAAACACAGGAGGAACTAGGCCAGGAGGAACTGGAGAATAGATTGTCCATTCTCCCGGCTCTGGGTCTCAAGAATCCTCTTGTTTTCTGGTCTTATCCCAGAAGCAGGTCTAAGCTGTACTAGTGCTTAGTGACTAAAATAAAACTTTTCACTAGCTGCTGGGTAGGCTGGGAGCGTAAAAGGAAAATGACACTGATGTGAAAGAAATGAGGAAGTGTAAAGGTCAAGTTCTGGCACGTTCAGGTTAGTGGGTAGAGATAAGGATCTTCGAGGATAATAACAGGCCCTGCATTTGTATTCTCACTGTTTAGGGGACGGCTTACTTTATGTAGGGTGTGTCACTGAAGTGTACATCTGTGTGGCATTTGCTTTGTCTTAAAGCCAAACTGAAGTCTGTTATGTTCTGCTCAGCCACTAACGACCTGCAGGATAGAAGTGTTCCAAAGGCTATTGATGACCTTGAAGGAAAAGCAGAATCACAATTTGGAAAACCTTTGGCACATTGTTTGGCAAATAAACAAATATAAGCAGAAAGGAATCTAGTAAGGAAAGCAGCAATTCACTAAAAGAGGAAAAGCACATGAAGTAGAGAAGATTGATTTGGCACACACATTATCCACTTAGTTGTTGGCTCAAAGAACACGAATCAACAATTTTGGGCCATTCTTTGAATTATCATTTTCTTCAAATAACACCCTTCTCATTTCAAATCTACCCAGACCAGAACTTTCTTTGTGTTACAGGAATCCAGCAAATCCTAATTAATCTATCCGACTTAATTTATTCATTTGGCTAATATTTATTGTGTACTTTTACATGCCAGCCATAGCATACACAAAACACTGCATGATTTTTAATGTAGCAAAGAAAGCATCAGTATAACACCAAACCCCACTTCCTGTTCTTTTTAGACGTATGTCTGCATGGAAATCAACCGAGGGAGGTTAAGTGAGTTCCCCAAGGTCACATAGCTAGTAAAGTTGCAGGACCGGACTCAAGCTTAGGACAGAGAACAGCCCAAGTATAAGAAGGATGCTCAAAAGCAGATCATTCATTGACAATGCCTGCACAAATCCAGTGCCTATCTGGATTTCAGTCCACTAGAAAGTGAAGGGTGTTATTGACGACAGCTTCTCCTCAGTTATGTGGGATCCCGGTGGAAGTACACGAGTAGGAAGTGGGTGGAAATGATGCTTGTTATCTCCAGCCCGACCCTCAACAGCCTCTCTCATAATCATGGGGAGGGGGCTTTCTCTTTCTTCTCCTGCCAGCCAAAAGCTTCGAAGCTGGCAGAAGACCCCAAGACCCTCAGAGATGTCACAGGATATCACAGGACGGAAGAGCTTGGTGCCTTGAATGACTGTGTGGAGTGAATAACTCCTAGCTGACTCCTATTAGACTATGACGTGAAGACACAGACACAGATACACACACGCAGATACTCCCAAAACAGATCCCCCCGAAGAACAACCTTTACCATGTTAAACCATGGGGACTGGAAATTGAGACTTTCCTCAACAGCTAAGTATTGTGACTAACTTATGTGCCCTTGAAAAGAAATCCACAGTCCAGTTAGGAATAGAGACATGTACAAACACCACACCTCCCGTAAAACTCCTCCCAGAGCTGTCATGGTGTTTATGGACACTCCGTGACTCTATGCATAGAAACATATCTCTAAAAGGACAGGACCGGGCTGGGGATATAGCTCAGTGGAATAAGCGCTTGCCTAGCAAGCGCAGGGTCCTGAGTTCGATCCCCAGTACCGGAAAAAAAAAATAAAAATAAAAAAATAAAAGGACAGGACCACTCTTCCTGTACGTGATGCTCAGAGTGGGATTAAAACACATGCTTCAGAGCCCAGGCTTCATGTGCATTAAATGTGAACAAGCGTAAGAGGCAGGCAAATGTGAAACAGTGGGGAATTCTAGGAAGTGAGCCCAACTCAGACACTGGCACACCTAGCTCAGAAAACAATCACAGCGATGCTTTTAATAAGTTTATTTGTGGAACACTAAATGTCTGTTGGTCAACTTTGCCCACTGAGGTCACAGTTGTCGTAGGGGAGGATTAACCTAGTTGTCCCAGATTGCCCATTCTAGTGCTGATAGTCAAGCAACTCTTTTTATTGTTGCTGTTGTTTTGTCTTTTTGAGACGGGGTCTTGCTATGCAGTTCAGGCTGGCCTTGAGCTCACTTTGTAGCCCAGGCTGGTCTCAAACTCAAAACAATCCTCCTGCCTCAGCCTCCCAAGTGCTGGGATTACAAGTGTGCACCCCACCTAGCTTCAAGCAGCTCTCGAGTAATAGTATTTTCTTATCCATTTCCCCTTCCAATTATCATCTGAAGGCAAATTTCCAGTCCAACTTTTGGCTACTTGGTGCTTTTTGCTTTTGTGACCTAAAAGTTTTGCTGTCTGAGAGTTCAAATTATTTAATTAATGTAATTATTGATAGGATCAGCTACATAATGTGAGGGACTCTGTAAAATGAGTATGTGCGGCCCCATCTAAAGAGCAAGGAAAAAGTGCCAGTGCAGGGCTAAAGTAGGAACTGTTACTGTACTTGATGTGTCCTACCCTGGCGGAGGCAAATAAATCCTCTAAGGTACAGCAACCTTCGCTCTGGGGAGGCAGAGGCAGGAGAGTGCACAGCTAAAGAAAGTGCTTTCCCTGTTTCACTGTGGTAGTTTAGCATATGCATATTTATTGAATGCGAGCTGAATTACATTGTCTTTTTGCTGAACTGAATAGACTAAATGACTTTGTGCTGGGAAGAAAAAAATCAAATACCACAGCATCCTTTTATTTTTTAAAAATAGATTTCAACATTAAGTGAGGTACTGCTATTTCTAATTGCTAGGAATAGATTGATGTTAGAGGATCAAGGAAATGACCCTGTGTAATGGACTCCTCGATACACTGAGTCGTGAAATTCAGAGCTTATGTTCATGCCATCACGGATCTGCTGCGTGCGGCCTCCTCCCCCTCTGGAGAGTTCTAGTGGGCACACTTGTTGCATTTCCTTCTGAAGTATTCTGAGGGTCAGGCTAAATTCTTTTTTTTTTTTTTTTTTTTTTTGCGGTACTGGGGATCGAACTCAGGACACTGCCCTTGCTAGGCAAGCGCTTATTCCACTGAGCTATATCCCCAGCCCTAAATTCTTAAAATATCAGCAATTTAATGAAAGATACCTGTTTCCACAGTGAGATACAACCGTGCCAAAGCTGTTGTCTGCTTTAAAAAAGAAACTTTTCTGATTTAAAAAGAGAATCCAGGAATTGTTTGAAATATCTTTGGATTTCTACACATCTTGATCATGACCTCCTAGCAAGGCATTTGCAAGTCTGGAATTTCCCAGCATGATTTGCCAGGAATTCGTGTTGAGTTATCAGAAAATCAATATGACATGCAGTGTACATTTATCTGGATAGTAATTCAACACACACACACACACACACACACACACACACACACACGCTTTTAATTGTTTGTGGATTTCTAGTCCAAGAGAAAAGGGATTCTTTTAATCAGAGGTGGAAAGGACTTATTTTATAAGTTGTTCTACATAACCATGCTCAGCTGGAAACATGCCTTTTTCATGATTTTTAAAGTTTCTTCTTTTTTGTTGATGTTTTTTTATACCGAGAATCGAACTCAGGACCTTGCATTTGCCACATAGGCGCTGTGCCACTGAGGTACATCTCCGACCCAAGTTCCTTCATTTTGAAACACATCCTAAAAAATAGATTTTGTGTTTTCTTTCAGATTGACTTGTTTTACTTTATTTTAGGTTTATTTACATAACTTATCAAGTTCAGGCCATTATCTCATTAACATGGATCACACCCAATTTAACTGATCTCTATTTTCTCCCTCCATTTTTCTTTTCTCCCAAACCCTGTGTCCTTAGAGGAGGGAGACAGACAGACAGACAGACAGAGACAGAGAAAGAGACAGAGACTTCAGCAGTGTCTCCACCGCATCAGTCTTTGTGAGAGATTAAACCCACACCCTTTTCTGAGCAGAGAGCCAAGGCATCCACATATCTGGTCAGGCACCGCGCCACACTGTCTGAGGACTTCTTTTCCTTCCTTGGTTCTGCATGTTTCCATGCCGGTGAAGTCTATTCTGTACCTGGCTGAAAGCCTGAGATACTCAGACTAGCTTGTAAAATAAACCCTCCTCTTTCTGCTTAGTATGCTGAAAATTCGCGTGGTACCAGAAAGTCCTAGGGTGAAAATCTCAAAGAGCTGGGGGAGGAGAAGGGAAAGGATGAAATGCGGGCCTGGGAAAAGCAGTGAGAGAAGTTCTGGTTCATCCTTCACTGGGGCTGTTACTTAGTCACTCTACCTTCTACAAGATCCTTAAGGGACCTCAAGAGAATTCCTGCATTCTCTCAAGAAACAGATTTCTCCCTCTGAGTGAAATCTTCCTTGGAAAATAAATTAGTCAGAGAGAGAGGGAGAGAGAGAGAGAGAGAGAGAGAGGAAAGTAATGTTCCATGCACCCATATGTCCATTTCAAATGATTTATCTTCTCCCTGGCACATGTGAGCTTCTTCTTTCTTTGGGTTTATTTTGTCTAAAAGAAAATTCTATTTACTTCCCATAATGCAACAATCGAGATTCTGCCCAGTTCAGATTAAATAGGTAGTAATTTTCAGGCACCATAACTGACTTTACCTGTTTTCTTCCAGAAAAAAGTGAGGATGTGACTTAGTGGGGTTCTTTATTTAAATTACCTCCGGTTTTAAACAAGGCTCATGAAATCCAAAGCTTTTGGTTACAGAGGTTTATCACCCACAGGAGGAGGTGAATATACTCTGTCGTGTCAGTTTAGGACTTGTTACAATAATCATGGCTTGCTGTCCACATGTAACAAAAGCGTTTGCAAATTTTCTCTCTGTGTGCATTGGTGTGTGTGTTTGGGTGTGGGTGTGTGTGTGCACGTGTGCGCACAGGTGTGTGCGTGCATGGGTGTACATGCAGGGTCACATTTAGATGTCCACTTTTCCCTGACAGTTCTGCCCACATGTGAAACCCCTTATGAACCTGGTCATGACTAACCACTCACACCTCCAGGGAAGAACACGGGAGAAGGGTGTGGGTGGGAAAAGCCCCCAGTAGGTGGACAGGGTAACATGTGTTTTGGGTGCTCCTGTATGACACACACTACCTTGGGCACAGGCCATGCAGACTGAGATTGTGTTTGATCCTGATTCTGCCACTTCTTAGATATGCACATTTGAGAAAATTATTTAACCTAAGTCTCAGTTTCCTTACCGGTAAAATGGGAAAGTTTCTGTGGTAGTAGCTAACACCCTTTGATCACTTTTTTGTGCCAGGCACTGTTCTAAGTGCCTAGGTGCCCACACTGGCCCTATAGGTAGACACTAGGGACAGAAGAGAGAAGCCAAGTGAAATGTTAGCAGGTCCGCGTTCCCGAATAGCTAGCCATCCCGCTCTCCTGTGTGTTATTATGATGCAGTAGCCCTTCTTTTCAGGGAATCATATTTGACTTTCTCACTACCTCTGTAAGTTGGCATCACCATCTCTATTTTTTACTCATGAACAAACTAGAAGTTAATTAACTTGCATATATTTCCTTAGCTGTTAAAAGAGCAGTAAGATTCAAATTTGGGTCTTTGTGATTCCAAACTTGCTTGCTGTCTTCCCTATGAAGAAAAAAATGTACCAGTTTGTTCTACAGAAACATTGTCTCCCGCCCTGTGAGTGCACCGTTTCTCACTGTGCATGATCCTGCTTCCCGGGTATGAATTTGGTCCCGACAGCATGGCTGAGAGGACGGGTGGGCATCTGGGGCTCATGAGCTTGCTGTGGTTACAACAGCATTTCCACAGGTGGGGCTGGCTGTGGCTGTCCTGAGGGAACAACCTTCAACTTCTTACCAAGAGAGTCTCTGGGATGTGACCCCACTGTCATCCCACCATGTCCATCACCAAACCCACGAGCACTACCGTTTTCTTACTAATCCTTACTTGTCTTCTAGAGCTTTTGCGAAACATCTTTTCTTAGAGAGCCCCTAAGCAAACATCAGAGAAGCAAATATTTCAGCAAGTGTTTAGCGAGGGCTGTTCTGAGTCAGAGTTCCCGCACAGTACCTATGGGCGGGTGAAACTCCTCTCCTCAGGAGGCTTTCATTCTTGCTTAGGTGAAGTTCCCTCGTGGCTTCTTGAAATCCCTCCTCACGTTATATTTTGGGGATCCTTTACTTGTAAGAATTTGAATTAATGTCATCCTCCCATAATAGTTTCTAAATGCAAAGAAGGGACAGCTCATATGAAAATTTCCCCTCGTTAACATAGAGCTTTGGGCTTGATACACAATGAACATGGTCAAATAATCCACCAGCCGAGGACGACATTAATACACTCCTAAGCAGCGCAGACAATGGGCATTCTCAGCATTGCCTCGGGTGCTCTGAGGTCAGGCAGTCAGCCTAGGGGGCAAACAGAGAAAGTTCATCGTCTAAAACAGAAGGGCTCTGTACTGTGATGTTCTCTTATAAATTATTCCTGTTCTGGGGATGTAGAAACGCAAGAATCTTCACGCAGTACGAATGGAAGGATGAAGTGCACCACTCTTCTGGCAAGTACCTTGCACAGTTTGCTCACATCCAGTGTTCCAGCGATATAGCTGCTGTCCTAGGGGTGTTTTCACACAGGTGCATGAAGATCTGTGCAAGAATGTAAGCTACGGTGTTATTTGCGGGTGTTTTCCATCGCTGAGAAAGCAAATGGGCATAATGTGGAAGAAGCACGTAAATGAGTACCGTGCAGCGGGTAGGAACAGCGGACTAGATATGCCCACAGCAATGCAAACCCCGGGAAACACAGCCCGCTCACGCTCAGTGGGAGAGAGCAGGAAGCAGAGAGGGGTGTTTGACACAGTCATTCGTATAAGTTAAAAATTCATGCACACAAACCATGACATATTTTGCAAAAACACAGGCACGCAGAAAGATTCACACTAAACATATTAAAGTCTTTGCCTAAGGTAAAAGGAGAACAGGAGTGGTGATGGGAATAAACGGAAATTTATTTATATCTGTTACTTTATGAGTAAAATAAGGGAGATTCTTTGTATGGGCTAATGATGCCACTGAGCTGATGGTACAAAAGCAAAGCAAAGCCAAATTGCTTTCCAGAGTGTCTACCCTGTTTGTAGTACCGATCTCCAGGCTCATCTGTCTGTTGTTCACGTGCTTTGATGCCGTTTTTTCTTGAGGTCACGTGGTTTGCAGAGGTGTTTGGGGGTGTCCTAAGTTTGTTTCTTCTTCTTTGTCCTGTCTTTCCTCTGGAGGCTGCTTGAGGACTCTGAGCATCCACTGTCCGTTCCTGTCCAACTTACAAGGGAATCTGGCAAAACAAGGAGTACCACTGAGATCTACTTTGCCCGTCAGCCCCCGTGAGGGATCTCTGTGTGCCTCAGGGTGGACGCTGAAGACTCACTGTTCAATAATCCAAAGGGGACCCCTGGAACAGGCTCATGACACCCGCTCTTAGCTCAGTGCTTACGGCGATGTTACTGCACTATAGTCTTTGGGTATATCAGGTATATCCATAATTTCCTGAACATACATGGGCGTCAGGCTCATGGATCCTGCTGTTGACACTGACGTCACACCACAGCCCCTGAGGGGCTGTTTCTAGATGGCTCTCCAGGCACCAACCTACCACAGAGAAGCCACACCACCGTGGTGTGTGTTTGAGTCTTTACTGCAACGGTCAGCTATGATTCTCATATGGGGTTTGATAGAGGCAGGATGCTCCAACTGAAAGCCACTGGGTTGCAATGGCCCGAGGGGCATCCAGAATATACTTTGGGAGTTGTAACTCCAGGCTGCCAGGGTTCAGTCTGAAAAATCCAGAATAAAGGAACTATGGGGGCTGACTGGGTTGGAAAGCACTATTTCAATTTGGGACAGAGGCCAAGCCTATGGTAAGAGTCAGAAATACCATTTGTTAGGTACCTATTCCCAGAGAACCCGACTGTATGTTTAGAATTTTCATTTCTGATGTCATATCCTAGGGAGCATGTACCCAGCCCCAGATACACCATACAAAGCTGGAGCAGGAAGAACTTCATTATGCCACCTTAAACTTGAGGTCTGTTCCAGGACCACAGCTGCATTGCACTGCAAGGGAAACTTTCCCCATGAACAAACGCTATTAGTTACATGGAAATATGTGCATATAGAATGTTTGATGATCGTAAAAGCATTACCTTGTTAAATGTAAGCAGTTATGATTGACTACAAATTTTGTGTCTTTTTTCGTTTTTCCTCTGCGCATTTGTAAGTTACATACGAACATAAGTAAATGCACAGTTAGAGGAAAAATGATAAGAAGGATAAACTAAGAGTCTCAAAAAATGGAACTGACCTAAATATTTCAACCCCTGCAAAGCCTGTGACAAAGGGGACACCCCACACACTCACACACACACACACACACACACACACACACACACACACACTCACCCTCTGCCCACAGATAGAACCAGAAGACCCACAGGGGTTTTTTCACTTAGAAAAATATAAACTTCTGTTCCTCCATATCTATAAATATGCAGCCATATCTTCCTAGCCAACGGCCTCATGGTCATTGTGTAGACACGCCATGATCACTTATCTGCATTCCTACTGCTAATAATTCAAGGCATTTCAAATTTATCAGTGCTGTAAATCTGACAGTACTTAGCCTCCTATTTGTTTAACCTTACACATTTATCCAGCTATTTGCTTAGGGTAAATTCCTAAGATGGGACTTCATCAAAGACTTTTTAAAAAGGCTTATCTACACATTTCTGCATTTTCCTCTGAAAGACTGCACTGACTCACACTTCCACCAAAATGGCAGCAGGCACACAGTTCCCTCAGACTCTTCACAGCACCAGGTAATGTCGGTCTTTGTAATCATTCTCATTCTGGCATCTAGTTCTTCCTTTGAAGCTTTAGGCAGGAGTAGCCTTTTTCAAGGTTAAGCAGACACCACACTTTCTTACTTAAAAGGCCGGCTTCCCACATCAGGGAACAAATCAGCTTTCTCCAAAAGCCAGTGAATGCGCATCCTGGTCTTCTAGGTTGAATTAAATTTTCCTTTACATGTGTGCCTGGAGTTCTGAGGTTGCCTGGCAAGGGCAGGTTAAGCCTATTCCCGAACTGAGTAACTTGATGGCCAAGGGAAGGACAGTATGCAGACAGGGCCAAGGTACAGTGGACAATCACTGTCAGGCCACCACTGAATGGCACCATGTCACCATTTTCTGATTTATCTTAGAATTCAAGTTAACCAAAAATTTTTATGGTCTTAAAAGTCTTTTGTTTAATCAAGCTATTTGTTTTAGGCATTTTAAAATTTTGTTAATAAATCATCTCATGTCTAACAATATGAACATTTTGTATTTGCTTCATCAGTTTTTTAAACTGAAGTGGTTGTAAGATAATTATAGAAATTATGACATTTAATATCCTAGGAGTAATTATTGCATGCTCTACGCTGGTTTTCATTTCTGAGCATTTAGGATATTACTTCCATAAATGAACACACACACACAGACTTGTTTTTTCCTGACTGGAATCCGTTGTCTTCTCAATCTTCTGTCCCTTATCTTAAATACGTTCAGAAGTAGAGCCCCTAGCTTGGTCCTGCCAGCTTTAGAGCTGGAGAAGTAGTTCACTAGCCGGGAGCTGCCTTCTGACAGTCAGGGACCAAGTCCAGTCTAGAGACCTGCTGCCTTGCTCATGCGACATTGAAGTTTCTTTTTAGCTTGATTTTTGAAAACTGCAAGTGCTACTCAGCCTACTTCCATATTTTATGGAGTTATTTTTAAAAAAGATAAAACCACACATGTGGCTTAGCTCACCCTATTGTTCTTCTGGGGTAAGCGTGCTGGGTGGCTGCTAGGAGACAGGCACCGCCTCCCCCCCTGAGAAAACGGGAGGGGGCTGCTGGCTGCAAACTGTGGCTCACGGAGGACCAACACATGAGTCGGTGGCAATGTTGAAGTTCACTCCCTGCAAACTAGACCTGGGATTTCAGGCAAGGGGGGGCGTATGCTGAGTACAGACTTCCAAACTAGTCGGACAGGGGTCCCGGCCCCGCCCAGTTCTGCCATATTCTGAGGGACCTTGGGTCCTTTGTCTTGCTTCTCTAAGCTTCAATATTAGTTTTCACTATGTAAGATCATTTTAGGGATTAACTGAGTCAAAGTACATGAATCTGTTACTGCAACACTTGTTGCGTGGACTCCTCAATACTCTGAGTTGCCATTACAATTAATCAAGACTTGAGGATCGTCTTCCCTTCTCTGGCATTGCCGAGTATTCGATATTTCAAGACAGCATTAGGTGAATTACAGCCTACAGATCAAATCCAACCCTGTGCTTATAAGCTAAGAATATTTAATCTTAAATATCTTAAACAAAAGAATATTTCACATTTATAAACAGCTGCAAAGAGAGCAAAAGTGGAATATTTTGTGACATATGCAAATGATTTAAAATTCAAACCCCATAAATAACATTGTGTTAGAATGTAGCCACACCCATCCTGTACATATTGACTATGGTGTTTCTGGGCTACAAGGGCAGAGTTTAACAGTAGCAACAGTGATCAAAAATATTTACTATCTGGCCCTTTATAGTAAAGTCGCAGACCTCTGCTGTAGAAAGTTGCTGAGCCAGGATCGGGGAGAATGCTGTTTTCTGTCTTCTTCCACACACATTGTATAGTTTTTGATAAAGGAACTGTGGTGGATTGACAGCTGGTGGTTAACTGTATCATCTGTACCGTCCTGCTGAACTGAGTAAACATGGTGCTGGGAGAGGGAGGCCCACCTGAGGACTGCTGAGAGGCAGAAGAGGAGGCCGTTAGGGATACTTGCACCATGGCTGATTTTAAACGCTCCAACATACACCCAATGGCTTGGAAAAATTCATATAATTTTTGACCATTGTTTCCAGTGAGCCAGGCAGGCCATCACCAGTGCAAAAGTGCCCTTGGCTTCTACCACAGCCTCATCACTGCGGTGCTCTCTGGAGCTTCACGTCTGTATTGCATTTTCCAGGGGGACCATAATTGGTAATTGAGTCACAGCAGGGAGCCACGATTTACACCTCTAAGGGTCTTATTATTCAGAAATACTCATCACATCTGAGAGACTCAGCGCAGAAGAAAGCTGACACGTAAGTGGGGAGAAGAGCGCTATCAGGGAGGAATCTGAGCGACATAGGAAGAGAACTGGCACAAGTTTTTGATTGGAAGGGTTCAGGGAGTGCCGGAGACCCCACAGACTCACTCATTTACTCTGACACCCTCAGTGTGGCTACTGAGACATGTATGCGGGTATCGACTAAGAGGAGAGCTCTTAGCTAGGGAGAATCACAGTGCTTATGTCCTGAGGCAAGTGCCTCTTAATCCATTCCCTGCTCTGTGCTTCCCCTGGAATCTGACCTTTTAGTGCTGGTTGTGTTTTGGGGAAGCATGGGTTGATCTTTTATACGTTGATTAGACTGTGAGTTCCTAGAAACTAGAAGTTTATTATTTGTCCTTGCATCTTCAGTATTAACACAACGCTAGTCACAAAGAAAGTAAGTGTAAAGAGAGCACCCGACTGTACAACACTCAACTGAACTTCCTCGCCAAGCTCTGTGCATTCTGTCCATCGCTTTTCTTAGGGTTCTGAAGGATGCCACTGTTTGCACAAAGCAAGCATCTCCAGGGCCCCACTAAGCCCTTGTGCCCTCTTCGTGCAGCCCACACCTTCCATGTCGGCTGACTTTTCCTCTTCATAAAGTCGAGGGGAGAGTTTGAAAGTTAAGACAGAGAAGTGTAGTGAGGGACAGGACCTGCTGCAATTCTCCACATTCAGATGGGGCGCCCATGAGAGAGGGACACAGAGACACCCTGTGGGGCTCTCTCTGTTTGATCATTGTGTAAAAGTTAAAGAAAATCAACCCCAGTCAGCGAATGCCTTCTGAAGAGTTTTCATTTAGTCTTTTCCTTCAGAGCAAGCATGACTCAGTCTTACACTCATTCCCTTTTCTTTCTCTTCTCCCCCTCCCTCTCCCCAAGTCACCAATTTTTTTTCCTTTCCGTTCCTCTCCCCCCCCCCCCGCCTTCCCCTTCCTTTGCCCACCACTTAGTACAGAGCCTGGCATACTTGAGCCTGTATGGTGTGGACTCACTTCTAGGCTATTCTCCCAAGGTGACTGGGCCTGGGCAGGGCTAGTCATAATAACTGTTCTAGTCAGAAAATACATTGACTCATAAAGTGTTATTTTTACAGCTGTTTTTCTGACTGTAACCATAGTCTAGAAACATACTTGGATTGCAGCTTAAGCATGATGCATAAAATTCTGCAGTGCATTTGGAGCACAGCATAATTATAGTTCGGACCACTAGCCATGTTTACAAGAAAGGAAACTGCACTGTAGTTTCTCATTCCCTCTTTTATGAGCACAAAACACACTTCCAATCTCTCTATGGTTTGTGCATTGGGTTATTTTGCTTAAAACACTGGAAGGCTTTGCTGGGTGAAGAAGCACTTGATTAAAAGAGTAAACCAAATAGAAGACCCTTAGTCACTGTGTCAGTGACTCTAAGGTAAGGCTTCATTCACAGCCACACAACACTCTTTCGCGTCAATGTGTGTGTGCATTATTAATGTACTCCTGTAGAGCAAAGGATGAGCAGATAGAGATCTGTCCAAGGCTTACCTTGCATTTCTTATGGTTCAATGTAAACACTCTGTTTTATTAATCCTAGGGCTTTTTTCCACATTTTAATATCTATAATATTAGCACGAACTTCATAATTGATATTATGCCATAATTTAATTGGAAGTGACTTTTTATTTTTCTAGTAATACTCAAAGTTTATAGTGTGTGTGACAATCAGGAGAGCCTTAGATTCAGTGACACTGTAACTGGTAGAAACTTTGCCCTACAGCTGAGAGGGCAGAGTATACTTGCCAAAATCTTTCAAGTTCAAAAAATCACGGTGCTGCTCCATGAAAGCCTGTCTGTGTCACCTCCAGTGTTACTATCTAAATGTTCTTCTGTTTCTCTCTATATTAGAGAGTTGTTGCTTAGTGAGTTCTTACAATAGCCAGACAATATTCTAAACAGTTTACTCACCTATTCCCATAACCCTATGAGGGGTGGGGAAAAGAACCTTTCTCCATTATCGGTGGAAACAGAAACTTGAGCAACTGCTATGGAAATCAGTGTGGCAATTCTGCAAAAAACTAAACCTAGAAATTCCATTTGAACACAGCTGTTCTCCTTCTAGGTACAGTATCTTCCAGAAAAAGTTAAAGACATTGTATGACAGAGATACATGCCTACCTATGTTCATAATAGTACAATTCATAAGAGCTACATCTTGGAAGCTGCCTGTACATCCACCAGCGGAGAAATGAAAAAGGGAAATGAGGTTTTTCATACAGTGGAGTACTGGTACTGCACAGGAAAGAAGCATAAGGAGGTGAGAAGTTGCTAGGCACTGGGGTAGTATTTGCCAGTTGAAATTTTAGTGTCAAAAACATCCTATGCCATTTCTTCTAGTGCTGTATATCTTATATCTTCCCTATGAGCTCTTTTTTTCTTTCTTTTTTTTGTGGTACCAGGGATTGAACTCACGACCTTGTGTTTGCCAGGCAGGCACTTATGCCACTGAGCTATATCCCCAGCCCCAAGCCATTTTCAACTAAGCATATACTGGACTTCTGAGGAACATATTTTCCAGTGAGCTACTTTAATCTCTGGACAGTGTTAGTCACTGAGCTAACTGATACGAAAAATTAGATTAAATACCCTAGGTCTCTAAAACTATACAGAGATTTGTAATATGCTTAAATAGTCTCAGCTATTTACTTTAAAAAGTAGTCATTGACAAACAAGGGTTAGGAGGTAAGTAGCAAGTCGCTCAGCTCATATCTCAAAAGCTACCACAGAGGTTAATGAGCAGCCACTGCAGTGTTTCTAGTCCTCAGAAGCAGTGCAGGCCGTAGGGGTGTCTCCCTGGGTCACATGAGGTTCTCCTGTCCTCTGCACTGGACTCCATGGACAGTCTGTTCTCAAGACCTGAGCAGAGGCCTCTGGCAGAGCAGAGAGGGTGGATTTGCTGGGAAGGATGAGGTTGAGTTCCTTGGAAGAAGGCTGACCGTGGAGAAACCGCACAGAGCCCAAACTGCTGGTCACCCGAGGCTTCCCTAGTGGGGCTCTGGGAGCTGAGCGGAGACCATGAATGCAGTGCAGGGCTGCGTGCTGTGCCTGATCCTTGCAAAGCTAAGAGTCAGATGCCAGAGGCAGGGAGCTCTGAGTAAGGACTCCAGCCAAGGTGTTAGGTAGGACCTGGGTGGTCGGGACAGCTGTTTCTGAGCTCTGAAAAGCAGGGCATCGCCAAGAACTCTGTGCTGTGTGGCCCTGGAATCCAGGCAGAGGTGTCCCTTGAGAGCCTCTGTGAGCTGCTTTCATGAATTTGATGAGCTGCCCAGGCCTTCCGCATGTGATCCTGAGAGCCGGCATTAACTTCCTCCAGCAAGCAGGCTGACAGAGGCTGCCTGTGCCCAGACTGCCACCCTTCAGGAGGGGTGGAAAGAGGGCTGAGAGGTCCAGGCCACGCAGCCTGTGGCAGGCTGGGACAAAGGGCTGTGTGTTGGGGAGGTCAGGAGCACGCCTGTCTTTTGGCTTCCCGGTAGGTAGTAAAGGTGCCCAAGGAAAGTCCTGTTTTATTTCCTCCAAAACTTGGTTGAGGGCCATGAAAGTAATTCAGTTTTTCCCTTTCTGGTGGGATGTTTTAGGAAGACAGAAATACAAAACGTTCTGACTCATCAGCTTTAAAATGAAAAGTACGGACCATTTAAGTGTTGAGTGAAAACAGTTAATTAAAAGCACAGATAGCACCTTCTCACCTATTAAACTTTGGATGTGGATGGCATGTCCAAAAAAATTTAAATGTTCCAAACCATTTTCCTTTTCATCTTTCCAAACATTATGTATTTCCTTCTCTCCTTAGCCAGAGGGTATGCAGTGCAATCTAATCATTCGGTGAGGGACATGTGAATTACAGGCATCAATTATACCAAATACCCCAGACTCCTAGGCTTTTTCTAATTTTTTTGTCGTCTCTGTTTGGCTCCCATTTATTGCTGCTACAAATACTCTTCTCCACAAGCAGACTGCAATCCCTCCCTTCTTGTTCCAATTTTTGGTTCTTACTGTGGCAGAATAACAGGTGGGCTTATCAGAAATCTACTTAGAATGCGGACGAGGAAGAGGACTGGGGTGCTCAGAAGCGGGCTTTTACTGGATGGAGATGTAGCCGAACTGCAGTATTTCTTGAGCATCTATGAAGCTGAGGCTCAACCCTTAGCACCCTAAATAAATAAATGATTTATCACTGCTTTTTCAATATAGGCATAAAGACACACATAAGTGCACACGGACATGCTTATATTTTTAAGGAACTTAGATTCCTGTAGTAAACATTAATGGGCCTCCTTTGATATGCCACATCCTAAAACTCTGGGAGGTTGAGGCGTGAGGGTTGTAAGTTTGAGGCTCCCCTTCCTCTAGCAACTTAGCAAGATCTGTCTCAAAATTAAGTACAGTAAAAGGGCTGGGGATGAAACTCAGTGTAAAGACCGCATGTTTCATCTCCAGTAACACACACACACACACACACACATGCACTCACAGTATCAGTGTGCAAAGTGCCACTGGACCAGTGTGAAGGGGCTTTGGTGTCTGACTGTCTAGGAAGGGGTCTGAGGGACAATGGTCCCTCTCAGATGGAATCTCAGAAGATGAATTTTGCATTTTTACCTTAAAGCAAATCGAGGTCCAGCCCACAAATAAATACGATAAAACAGGTAAAATGTTGACCGAGAAAAGTGCTTTGCAAAAGTCTTGTATATACCCACAGCGTAAGTGCATTTATATGAATTCTAAAAGCACACCGCAGCCCATGTATCTTTACTAGAGCAAATAAATAGAGCCAAAGGAGTAAGAATATAAATGGGAAGGAGACAAAACAACTTTTCAAATGTGGAGGCTTCTGGGAAAGAGGCAGGGGACTAGACCGAGGGAGAGGTTTCCGAGGGATTACAACTCAATCTCTCGCCTTTATTTCCTTATGAAAAACAGAACCGAAGTAAACATGCTAAAATGTTTAACAATTGCCAGATCCAGATGGTGTGAATTGAGGATATTTGCTTTATTGTTATCTGTACCATTCATGTGTTTCCTAATAAAATAGTAAACTTAAGAGAGGAAAATAAAAGACAAGCCATTTCTTTTCAAATATAATACAGTTCTCTTCCAGTAGCAGGAGCCTGGGCCGTCCATGCAGCGCACTAGGCTGAGCCATGCTGCAGCACCGGGATCCCTGATATTTATAAGTGTCTGCCTTTGCAGTGGGTTAATTTATGCCTAGACCATCTCTTCTGTCTCACTAGATGTAAACTGTTTGAAAGCATGAGGCAAAACTGTTTGCTTCACACTGAACTGGCGCTTTTAGAGCAGGGATGGTCTGTGTGTCCCTAGAACGAGCAGTGTCTTACAGCTGGAGTCCTACCAAGATTTGTTGAATGAGTGAGTCTGAAGTGGTTTACCTTGAATCCACTACTGCAGGTTCTGTGCTGAACACTGGCCTCATGGGGGTCCCACACTTAGGGCAAGGGGCGGACACAGATACCTAACTGGACTGGACAAGAGAATGGCCTAGAGTGGCACATGCGTTGTCCAGGTGATTGCATCTGACCAGGATGGCTGGGGAGGGCATACTGTGATTAAGGCTCCCATCTCTTTGCGTCCCTCTTTGGGCACAGAAGAGCTTTACTCTGGAGATACGGTTAAATTATGAATCTCTTGCCCAGAGAGAGTAAGTCCTCAAGCAGCCTTCCTCTATCAGCACATTGGCAGGTTAAGTTTGTTAGACTGGCCTCAGGTCTTAGCTAAACAGAGAACGGTCAGACTAACTAGAGTGTAAAAATTGGCTCAGAAGAAAAGGGAGAAGTCTAGAAAATAGTTTGGGGAGATACTAACCACTGGATGGCACCGAGTGGAAACTGTGAGGGAAGACAGTAATAAGAAAATGGGACTGAATCACAAATTTGGGGCCCACAGTATGGAAGGCAAATGCTGTCTGTTCACTCAGCAGACTTTAGGCAACCTGACCTGGTACTCTTTGTAGCTTTGTGCAAGCTGTCAAAATCAAACTGAAGTCATTTATGTTAACAAAATGTAGTCAAGAAGCCACAAAGGGGCAACACATATCTATAAAGGCTTTTATAAGGACTTACTGAAAACCACAATCTTGTACGTGGGTCAATACTTCTGACACAAAAAATACTTCTGCAAGAACATCTGCTCAGCAACTGCTATGCAACGCTGGACTCAGCCACCCTTACTATTGATCCTGTAGCCAAGGAAAGTCATCTCAGAAGGACTTTCTAATTTCACCTTTAAAATCTTCCCCTTGCCTGACCTCTCTGGATATGTCTATGGTCTGTCATATGACACATACCCCGGATTATGATCCTCTGCTTATTCCGGAATCAAGTCCTGTCTTTATAGAGCCAGCCCCCATTGTTATTTCAGACAAACAACTGCCCTAGTTCACAGCACAGTGAGAGCTTCGTGGAGGCCCACCCACACCTGGGAAAGGTGCTGGTGGACCCCCTGATTCCCAGCCCGAGGGAGCCTCTTGGTCTGCGTGACTCCTAGAGAGCAAGGCAGCCATTACATTGGTATCAGGACCTGACTACGCCCCCCTTGGCGATTTAGGCTCAGATTAAACAATCAGATTGTGACCAGTTCTGCACAGTTCCTGTTACGGTTGTAAAAGGCTGTCTTGTCCAAGAGGTGGTGAGAAAGCAGCTTTGTGTGGATGAACTAGAAGAGAGTGATAATCCTGCCCACACTCATGGAGCACCTAACACATCCTGAATTCTTCCCTTCTTTCAGCTTATTCTTCAAGTCTTGGAATGTTGTGTCCACTCCTCACGGAAAGCTGAGTGTGCCCGCTCTTCTGGGAGTGGGGCGCAGGAGGGCCGCTCCTGGGGCTGCCCACAAAACCTCCTTGTGTTGCTCTCTCCGCTTAAAACACGCTATGTCATTCTTCTGTTCGCATATCTGCTCCTCTGGTCACAGGTAGCAGAGAGGTCCCTCCGTACTCATCCGGGTATCGGTGCGCTGAGCGTATACGTGATGCTCGTGATATTATGTGAACGGAATCAAGCTGATAATGAGCTGGAGATTCCCATTCTCTGCTCAGTTCTAGCCCACTGGCTTTCTTATTCCTGCTTATTTTGTATTTCTATACTGAGTTCAAAAGCAGTACTTGAAAGCATCCTGCATGTAAAAATTCAAGCAGAACTGTGTGAGGTGCAAGGGAAGAGTCTGACTGGCTTCCTGTTCATCCAGTGCCCTTCCCAGAGGCTGCCCCTGAGGAGCTGGGGTTGTTTTCTGCCAGAAGTTTTCTTAGCGTTTCCAAATATAAATACACATGAAGAAATATGACATTTTGTTTTGTGATTTTGTATGTTTCTTTTATCACATAATGACATCTTGGACACTCCGTGTGCATGACCATAACTTACTGAGTTATTTTTAACTGCTACTTAAGAAAGACCAAAGGAAGGATTGGGATTGGTCACATTTTAAAAAATTAATATCTTAAAGTTATTAGCCAGTTTACAGAGTTTATGGTAGGACAAAAACTAGACCCTGAGGCTACAAAAACAGTAACAGTCTCAACTGAGGTAGGGCTGAAGAAATAAAGATAGGCAGAAAAGAGACAAGGAAAATCATAATTTTAAAATTATCCTGCTAAGAAATACTGTAGCTTCTGGATACAAAAGTTACTCAAGCTTTTTTCCCTTCCAGAAACTCATTCTAAGGAAAAAAAAAAAGAAAAAGAAAGAAAGAGGCTATTTAGAAGAGTCTTAAAGACACAATAAATCTGTTAATTGGGCTCTGGGCCTGTGCCTGTCACCTTAAACTGCCCTTCCTCTCACAGATCTCCCTTCCCAAGGAGTCAGCAGCAGCTGCAGCGGGCAGCCGGTCTTCCCCTCACACACACATGTAAATGGTGGTGTTGGAGCAGACCGCCAGAGCGGCAGCCTGGCAGACAATAGGGATCCGCGTTCTGGATCCCCCAACTTGAAGAGACTGCCAAGACCACTTAAATACACCAGATCATAATGTGCCTCCCTCTTGAAGGGTTGCACTTTGTTCTCTCTGGATGTGTGCTTTAAATCCTGCCTGATAAATCTCTATGCCGCTCACTGTTTCATTTTGAAAATTATTTTTTTGTGATGGACGTCAGTGCACCTACAACCTACCCTGTGGGTGGGGTGAGTTGAGGCCCCATCTCCTCTTCAGAGGAACTTCTTTGGACCCTGTCTGGTGACACAAACCACATATGTGCAAACGTAGTTGGAGTACTGGCTTCCAGAGTGAAAACCCCATGGTCACCTCTTTCCAGTCACAGAGAGGCTGAGCTCCCAGGGCCCTCTGCCACCATCTGAAGGACCAGGTGCCCCAGCCCACACTTGCCAGGAAATGATTTTCCCTCATACAATCTGCTTCGGTGGTGTTATTGCCAATATCACAGCCGCTTTTCCATCTTTAAGGGGACAAGCAGTGGGGTGATCTTTAGGAGGACTCAGACCTTGGGTTGTCCACATGAGCCGTGGAAATGTTGGGTATATGTACATATTAGCAATAACCAGTTAACCATTAAATAGTAACATAGATTTCATATACAGTGATAACAAAGACTGTGAAATAAGCAAGCAAAAAAAAGCCACCCACTTTAATTAGAATCCTGGCTTCTGGTATCCAGGTCCCAGAGGGAGGCAGAGAGAGTTCACATTGGTGACAGCAAACTTTATCCTCTGTTGTTGTGCCAGGGAAAGTGAAATGCAGTTCTTCAGCACCTCTCAGAGCCATTAAAATTTATTGACAGAATTGTAATTAACATGACAGGTGTGCTCGTGAATTAAGTCTTCACATTTATGAAGACTGCCCTGCAACATTGAGCTTTACAGTCTAACTACTTATGCTGAGTATCTCTCTACTAACCACCCCCCCCACACACACACAGATACCAGCATATGACTTCCAATGTGGCAGTGTGAGTAACAGGTTGGTTTTTTTTTTTTTTTTGGTCTTTTCGAGACAGGGTCTTGCTATGCAGTTCAGGCTGGCTTTGAGCTCACTTTGTAGCCTAGGCTGGTCTGGAACTTGCAGCGATCCTCTTTTCTCAGCCTCCTGAGTGCTGCGGTTTCAGGTGTACACCACCACACCCAGCTTGAGTAACATTTCTGATGACTTCCTACTATCATATTGTGTTTACAGTGACCATTTTTTTGGTTATTTTTCTTTCCTTTTTATTTTAGACAAGTGTCTTTGTTACTTTTGTTGCAGAGACAAAATACCTGACACCCAGAATAAAGGAAGAAAAGGTTTATTTAGCTCACTGTTTGTGGAGGTTTCAGTCCATGCTCTGCTGGCTCCAAGGCAGAGTGGCACAAGGCAGAGGGCAACAGTTCATGGTGGTGGAAAACAGCAAAAGCCACAAGAGTAAAAGCGGGAAAACAAGCCTCTTTTCCTCCTATTGTAAGCAGGCTGCCCCTACCCAGGGGGTGTGTAGCACTCACACCATCTGCATGCCCTCCTGTTGCACAGGCTCAGGATGTATACAGAGTAAGGATCCTGACCCTCTGCTCAGTCACTTAGTTAACCTGAACTTCTCAGGTTGACACTGTGAACAACATCCCAGAGCGGCAAGGGTATGTCCTTTTCACCAGAATACAGAACTGAGTTACTTAGTTAAGCTTCTAGACTCAAGTTGACACAATGTATCAACCATAAGAACAAGGTTTCACTATGCAGTTGGGGCTGCCCTTGAACTTGCTTGTTCAGCTTCCTAAGTGCTAGCATTACAGATGTGCCTGCCCAGTTTATATTTTCTGAATTTAAACTCAAACACATTTTGAAGTGAACAAAATGTAGGTATTTTTCTCTTGATTTCATTGGTCTTCCTGTCCTATAAACTCAAGCTCAGTAACTTGGTGAGCATGAAGGGGTTTTTTAAAGTGTATTTTGCTGTGATGTGCATACATTTGAGCCACATTCAAAAAGAAAAGTCTGTTCCAATCTGGGAGTGCCCTTGTGGCGAGTTCTTGGGCTCATCTAGTTTCTCGGAGATGAGGCGATGGGAGGCTGGAGGAAGGAGAGAGGATAAGGAAGTTGGGAGAGAGCCCGGTGTGTCACGTCTGTAACCCCAGCACTCTCTGAGGCTGAGACAGGAAGACCACAGGTTTGAACCCAGCCTGGGAAATTTAGCAATTTAGCTGCTTCAAAACAAAATCAAAAATAAGGGCTGAGAATGCAGCTTCGTGGGAAAGCCTTGGTTTCAAAATCCAGTAGGTGGGTGGGTGTGGAGCATGTGCTGAGTTACAATAGAAGAAAACATTATATTTTGGGGAAGGTAAACCAAGCTGTCCAGATGCAAATAGCGTTCCTTTAGGTTGCGCTCCTGGAGGTCTAGATGCCTGCTTTGTTGTTACTGTACCTTTCCGTCTCTCTCCTGGCCACCCCGGTACCTTGTGTAAGTGGAACACCGCAGCAGGCGACACTCACCAGCTGCTTAACTCACCGCCGTGGCACTGGGCTCAGCAGATGTAGGCTCCCATTTTAAACCCGAGAATCCCTTTTCACGTGGGTATTATCTGCATTTTATAGTTTTAGAAAATGACCTATTTATTAAATTAAAATTCCAAACCCATGCATACTCTCCTCCTATACAGCCCTCCAGAAAGGGTCTCCCTTCCTACTGATGCCTGCAATCACACAGCTATTGTTGTGTTTGACTTGAAGCTTTAAGGCTTGTTAAGCTGCAGCTGCCGAAGCCCAGCAGAGCCAACCCAGATCAGAGGCTTCATTCCCTCTGCCCCTTAGGCACCCAGACCCTCTTTTCCTGCTCAGAGAACATGACTTTCTTCTCTCGTTCCTACCTCCTTCCCATCGCATCACAGGCAGCCCGAAAGCAGGTTTGTGGTGTTAGGCCCAAGTCCAAGGAGCTATTTGCGCATGCACCAGGCCACCCGCAGGTGTCTGATCGCCCGAGGGAGGAAGCCAACTGAAGCGAGTTCCCACATGAGTAACAGTGGGGTGCAGGCTCCGCCGCTCTGCACGGTGCCCGGGAGGCCAGTGACTCGGGAGGAGAGCCTCTTCGGCCCACGCTTCCCACGGTAAAGGTCTTCGTGTCCTCCGAGGGCTGTAGATTCGATCTGAAGGCTGCACACTCAGGCCTGCCAGAAGGGCAGGCTCATCCCCTACTAAAAACTGAGAAAACCGCATCATAGGGCTTAATTCTTTACAGAAGAAAATGGGGATATTTCTTATGGAGAAATACAATTATACTGTCCGTTTTTACAGTAAAAGTATTAATTTGTAAATGAAAATACACCATACTATTAAAATTCCTATTTTGGCATTTTAAAAAAATTAAAAAAAAAAAAACACAGCCTCTCCAAGAAGCACAGAAAGCGCTTTGAGTAACTTCGCTTTCCACTTTAAGAAAGCAAAGAGATCGGTTGTTTGTTAACTGTTCTTATCACACAGCAGTTAACATCTCTTCTTTGAGGCACGGAGATTACTTTTCTCTTCACACCTACAGTGCTGCCAGGCTGTCTTCCACCCCTCTACTCTGTGGTCATTTACTGGCCAGTGTGCATGCATTTATCTCACTTCTAACACTCTTCCTAATCGTTCTCAGGGGGGAGTTTTGCAGGGGCCTTTGACCCTCCCCGGGTGAGTCACCACTCCACAGACAACCTCCTCACTCTGATGCCCTGTCCTCCTCCCTCTTTTCCTGAGGCCACTTGGGCCTTTCTTCTCCAGAGCCTATAGCTGAGGTATAGGCAGGAAGGTTGTTTGACTTGGACTTTACTGTTTGTTTCTGACCACTGAATAATTTTGTCCACTGTTGAGAAACGATTACATCCCTCTCAAAGAGGAGTAGCAGCACATACTTCCTCCTGGAAGGCACTGAGGGAGCACGGAGGAGGAAGGACCTCCTGCCGACAGAAAGGGGAGGCACAGGGGCGACACAGGGGCGACACAAGGGTGGCACAGGGGCGGCACAGGGGCGGCAGGAAGCCCAGGCTGGCTGTGGAGCGAATGCCTGGGGAGAGCCCCAGGGTCACTGTACAACTTCTCATCTCAGGGAGATGTATGGAAATATTTTTATAAAGCTAAATAACTACGTTCTAAGTAGCAGCTGAGAATATAGTGGAATTTGGTGGATTAGAACAGCCTTGGAGGGGAGCTAAGGAAAAGAAGACAAATGATACAGTATTTTAAATCTCAAAAAAAGAAGAAGTGTTGAAAGTTCAATGAAACCAGTAAACAAGTTAGTTTCCTAGTTTTCCTAATTTTAAAGTGGACTTTGAAGCTAATGAAGTGCATGGGTCTTCTACACTTTTGTATAGAAAAGCAGACAATGGTCCATGTGGGATTTGAAAAGGGTGGTGTGTTGTGATCACCTACATTTAACAGAATGAAAACCTAAACAGGGTATTTGCCAGCAAAAAAAAAAAAAAAAAAGACAAAGAACAAAGAATAAAAACAAGCAAATAGGTTAAAGAGGAAACAGTCTCACAACATTATACCCCAAATGTCTGGGTACCACTGAAGTCACTCATCATACAAAGAATGAGAAAAATCTCAACATGAAGTAGAAAAGGCAACCTACAAATGTCAGCAAGGAGATGAGACAGGCAGGAATTACCTGACAGGATTTAAAGCAGCCACCATAAAAATGTTTTAGCAACCAGTATGTACATACTTGAAAGAAATGAAATGTAGAAAATCTGAGAAAACACATAGGAAATATAAAGAAGAAAAATATGAAAATTGAAAAACTCAAAAACACAATTTTAGAAAATTCCTCCAATTAACAATGGGTGGGCAAAGCATGGTGGTGCCCACCTGTAATTCCAGTATTCAGGTGGTTGAAACAGAAGGATTGCCAGGCATTCAAGGCCAGCCTGGTCTGCATAGGGAATTCAAGGCCAGGCTGAAAAACACAGCAAAACGCTATCTCAAAAAGAGAGAGAGAAGGGGCGCGGGGCGACCAGAACAGCCAGTTCTCAAAAGGGGAAATAAAAGTGGGCAGAAGCACAAATCAAACATCACATTTAGACATCATATCACCCCAGCTGGAACGGTTATCAAAAAAATGAAAAAAAAAATTGCTAGCAAGGATTAAGATAAAGAGGAACTCTCAGATGCTGTTAATGGGAATATAAATTAATATAGTCGTTATTGAAAACAGTGTGGAAATTTCTCAATCAAGTATACCTAGAACCACCCTGTGACCCAGCAATCCCACTATTGGACACATATCCCAAAAAGCTGAAGTTAACATGTCGGAGAGAAACTTTCCCTTCCATGCTTCCTCGCAGCACTATTCACAACAGCCAAAATACGCAAGCAGCCATCAGTGGACGAATGAATAAAGAAAATAGAGCACTATTCAGCCATTAAAAAAGTGAAATTCTGTCACATGCAGAAATACGGAAGGAGTTTATTTTAAGGAAAAGAAATCAGGCACAGAAAGACAAACATTGCGTGCTCTCAATATATGCGGAAGTTAAGACATTTATCTCAAAAAGTGAAGAGTAGAGTAGCGATCCCCAGCGCCTGGGACGAGTAGCAGGGCTGAGCGGTGCGGTGGTGCTTTAACAGGTGCTGAGTGCAGTTGGATCGGAGAGGTGACTTCTCATATTCTCTGGTGCAGTGGGATAACAACAGTGAACAATGAAATATCTCAAAATAGCTAGGGAGGATTTTTAATATTTTTGATAAAAAATGATGACTGTCTAACGTGATAAATAGACCACTGCCTTAAAAATGAAATTAAAATTGAAAATATATCTTGTAAAAATTTAAAACCCTTCACTAGAGAGAATCAATAGCAGAATAAATAAAACAGGAGCAACTTGGAGAACCAAAGGCTAGAACAACAGAAATGTCCTAACCGGAACAACTAAGAGAATTTGAAAGACCTCCTCAGGAGCCGGGGGCACAGTATACTGGGCTTGACTTTCATTCAGAATTTCCCAAGGGGGAGGAAAGACACTGCGAGGATGAACAGGCATTCGAATAAATAACACCTGAAAACACCACAAATTTGGTTAAAGACAAAAAAATAAAATAAGTGGACCTCCAATGGGGTAAACCCAAAGAAGTCCACGTCTGCTCACATCAGAGTCCTATTTTAGATAGATTCAAGATGTGAGAAAAATTTTGAAAGTAACTGGAAAGAAATGAAGCACTGTGTATAGAGGAACAGCAATTGAAATGATAATAAATTTATCATCAGAAACCATGGAGACTTGAAAGAAGTGACATAGTACAATTCAAGCACAAAAGGAAAAAAACTGTCAGTCCAGAATCCTATATCAAATGAAATTATCACTGGGAAGAAAGAGAGGAAATCAAGATGTTCCCCAATGAAGGGAAGGAAGAGATTTTGTTGTACCACACCTAACTTAAATTTTGTAAGCTCTTCAAACGTAAATTAATAAAGAAGAAAATCTGATCAAGAATGAAGAAACAACCATGTAAAGAGTAAAAATATGAATAAATAGAATATTTTATCTTGTTCTTGGGCCTTGCAAGTTGTGTTAAATGGTTGAAGTAGAATGTCAGTGTTACCTGTAGCTCTCTGTGTACATAATGGAAATAATTACGATAACTATACCATAAACAGGGGTGTGGCATGGGGGTGAGGGCCTAAATGGAGCTAATACCCTACATTTTAATTTGGTAAAATCGTACCACTAGAAGAAAGTGATAAATTCCTTATGTACATGCAAAGCCTAGAGAAATCACTAACAAATCTACCCAAAGAGATCTACCAAAAACTCTAGAGAGCTTTTAGAGATAGTAAATGGATGGGTGAAAGAGTCTTTTGGGTGAGAAAAACGTGACAGTGTTTAAGACCTGTTCATACAGTGTATCTGCAAAGGCTAAGACTCTGTAGATACTTGTTAAAGGGAAAAGTTTGTCAAACTGAAAAGGTAAAGGGGTCATAACTCTTGTAGCAAACCTGAGACTTTAAAAGGCTGATAAACCTGAGTCCTGTTTGGATTAACAGCAGGGACTCAGATATTATTTTAGAAATATGTGACTGTCACAGAAGTGGATTGAGGTGAATGTCTTCATTAAACTGAAGCCTGTGGGAATTCATCACAGTGAGAACCTGTTTAGATGTCTTCTATGTTATTAATGAGAAAGGTCACCATGAGGCTGTGAGAACGTGCTGGTAGGTGTAAGGTTTTCTGTTTTCAGTTGTTGCTAGGAACAATATATGCAAGTTTCACGTGTGATATAGGCATTGGCTTTCAAAGTCAATAGGACCAAACATGGTGTCCTGTAATACCTGTAATCCCAGCACTTGGGAGGCTGAGGCAGGAGGATCATTGTGAGTTCGAAACCAGGCTGGGCTATAAAGTGAGCTCAAGGCCAGTCTGAACTGCACAGAGAGATCCTGTCTGAAAAAGACAAAGACAAAAAAACCCCAACGTCTCCCCCCTCAAAAAAAACAAAGTCAGTGAGAAAGGAAAACCAACCAATATCAAAATTACTCTTGAATTCCTTAAACCACCCATGGTTTGCATAAATACATATCCATCACACACATACACATACATGCACACATACATGCATGCTGTGCATAATAACATACATGCTAGGATTTTAGGAAACGATAACATTTCATTTCTTGATTTCAAAGCCAATTTAGAGGTAGACATAAAAGTCACTTAGATGGAAATCAACTACTATGTTTAGAAATATTGCTATTGGAAAACACAGGATATGTGGTTATGATGATTTTTACTAAAACAGACCCCTTAATCAGACCATGTATACACTTAGTCACAAATAGGACACTTCCCTACAGAGATAAACTCCTAAATGCATGGCGAGAGGATAAAGGAGTGCACACCTTGTATGGACAGCCTAGGTGCAAATAAGAGATGCCAGGTGTGCAGAGCTGAGCATGCTCAGTTTCTTCTCTTCAAATTCACCAATCACATAGGCGATTTGCTTCCTAAAGAAAGAAATAAGTAAGGAGTAAAAAGAGAAGCCAAGAGTATTACTCTAGCAGACATTCTGCACATGGAAAAAATAGGCCAAGAGAGGGTTGACTAGCTCCTTATGTACATATATAATTTTACAAATAGAATATTTTCAGAACATTTGAAGTTTAGACCCCTTTAGGAAATTTGTTAGTATTTTAAATTGCAGATTCAACCTATGCATGGTTGTCGTTGTTCTGTATAGATAATTTAGTCGGTCCTCTAGCTTGTCCTTCGTCAATGTCCCTTTACGGCATTCTGCTAATTCTTTTTCAATTAATTCTTTAAATGCATCTCACTCAAGTACAAACTACAAGAACATTTCTCAGACCCAAAGGAACTGGAGTTTCTACACTGAAACTCTATACCTAGTGTAAGGAATGTAAAAAGACACACAGCAATATGCATCCTTATGCAGATAGAAAGCTGGAAGAATAAACAATACTACCTTAAAATTTCTGATTGAAAATTGCTTTCAAGCTAAGAATCTATATGCAATGTGTGTGAGATTATGAGACATTTTCAGATGGCAAGAGTATTTACCTTTCATGCATCATTTTTCAGGAAGTTGATCAGGTATGTGCTTTAGTTAGCAGAGGCAATAAACTGGGCTCTAAGGAAACTGGAATCCAGAACCACAAGACCCCCAGATGAAGTCTTGGGCTCAAGACATCAGCTGTACCACAGACCTGCAGAGCAGGTAGCTCAATAAGCCTGATGGGTAAGAAACTTGAGTGAAACTCACCTTTTCTTAATGTTTGAACATTTGAAAAATCACATATTCAAGTAGGGAACAGATGTTTGAATGTGTATGGGAAAATTAAAACCACTAAGCAAATGAATTAACAAGACATTTACTCACTTTTAGAAACATTAAAAGTTGTACCAAATTTGATAAACTATTTGACTCAGAAGTTAACAATACGTTGTCAGAATAAGGAGAACACTAGATATTAAGTTAAAATCTTCTTCGTACAGTTATGCTGTGACATTCAGAGGAGGAAATTTAGAGAAAAAACAAAAAAAGCTTAATCTTTGTTCTCTTTTTAAAAATTTATTTTAAAAATAAAATAAGAAAACATTCACAAACAGACATCCATTTACAAAACAGCATAAGAACAATACAAAAAAATGAAGTTACTTAATATTTATTTTCCTTGGTAAGAAGTTAGTAGGTAACATCGAATGCTGTACCAGCAAATCCCAAATGGCAGCAAACACATGCTAGTCAGACATATGGAGGCAAATAGCAAGTTAAATAGCTGCAAGAGTTAACTGTGACTATTTTAAAAATAAAATTGGTGGGGGAGAAAACACAAGGGAGAGCATTATGCAAGCCAAACAGAATCATTTAACCTTATGTTGGCTGCTCGTGAGTTGATGTTCTGGAGACCATCGTACTCAGTCTTCCATCAAGACCCTGAGGGCTGCACCAGGCTGGGGTGGTCCTATCCTGCACGGACAGGTCCTTTTATTTAGTTTACTTTCTGGGCTACAAGGTCAGATTATATTTGAAGAATCTATATTGCCTTAACAAAGAAATAGGTGGGCCACTGGAGAGTACTTCCAGAGCAGATATACAAGCTAATATACCACTCAGCTTTGATTGCTGTCTTCTGGAGTGTAGTTTTGCATGGGCTACAAACACCATTGAGAAGAAGATACTGTCAGCTTCGGGCCATGGCCCGTATATTATGTAGTAATGGTCGCGGGATGTAGGGCTCTAGTGAAACAGTGTCCCGACCCTCAGAGTTATCACCTAACAGGTTTGGAACCACACCTACAGCAATATGCCCTAAGAACAAGGCAAATATATAGAAAGAGAGATCAAACACCTCTTGCATGCAGGTGAAAAATCTCATCCACTTAAGAAAGCTATGGGAGAAAAGAACAATCTCTGAAATGCTGGGCTGAGGATTTATCTCAGTGGTAGAACATTTGCCCTACATGCACAAGGTCTTAGACTTGATCCCTAGTTCTGCAAAAGAAAACAAAAAAAACCCAATCCAAAGACAGTTGGAAATACTTATATTCATGACATAAATAAAAGTTAAAATGTGGTGAACGTACAAAAGGCCAGTTGACACATGGCAGTTAAAGCAGAAAAACGAAAGGGTGCATTTCAAAGCTAAACTAAAGGATTGGAAATTTCCTGAGACAGTGCCAATTTCATTTAATTCACTCTTTTTAGAAAAAGCAATTTATTCAGAGTATAATGACATGATTTGATTGTTAGGGTTTTATGAAAATTTTCATATAATACTCAAATTTGGGAAGAAACCTTTTTATCAGGCTAAGGATTGGGAGTTGGCAAAAATGTGATTGTTTGATTTGCTTCTTTTAGGAGCTATTATTTCAGAACTGAAACAAACAAGAAATCTTAATATCCTCTCACAACAAGTGTTAATCCTGCTAGCATGAACGCTTCCACAAAGTGAGGCGGCTGGCCCCGGAATCCGAGTTGGAAACTGGGCAAAGTGAAACAGCAGGCAAAGCTGCCAAGAAGGCAGGTCTGAGCCGCAGCAGAGGGAGCTATGAAACGTGGGGGATGAGGGTCAGCTCCAAGCCATGCTGCGGCTATTGGAAGGCAGCAAGTCCAAAGTCCGGCTGCTGAAGAACTCTGCTTTCAGATTAATTTCGGGATAATGTCACAATTTTCACATGGACAAACCATAAAGCAGTTTCACAGCTCTGAAATCTCCAACATGCATCACAATTCAAGAATCACACATTGTGAGAATTTACTGATGATTTTTAAAAGGAAGTGTATGGAAACCATGGTTTTGTGATGAGTACATTTTTCAAAAACCTTCATTCTGAAAATGCCATTTGGATTCCCATTACTTTAGTAATAGAATTTTTCAACATTAAAAACTATATTGATGTAATTTTAAGTGTTTTTAAAAGAAATGACTATACCAATAGATTATGAAAGGTATTTGGTCAAGCTATGTACACACATTCCTAAATCAACATCTTTATTATATGACTATACAGAGGCATATAAAATACTTTTTAAATCTGTTTTTAAAAGCTCTATCTCAGACCAACAGCTGACATAATGCTTGCTGATGAAATTCTTTTCCTTCTTTTCTCTTTATCTAGATTTCTTCTTTCTTTCTTTCTTTCTTTCTTTCTTTCTTTCTTTCTTTCTTTCTTTCTTTCTTTCTTTCTTTTTCTTTCTTTCTCTTCCTTCCTTCCTTCCTTCCTTCCTTCCTTCCTTCCTTCCTTCCTTCCTTCCTTTCCCTTCTTTCTGTTTAGAGACAGGTTTCCCTTGTAGTTCAGTTTGGCCTTGAACTCAGTATGCAGCTCAAACTGGCCTTGACCTCACAACAATCCTCCTGCTTCAGCCTCCTGATTGCTGGAATTACAGGCATGTGCCACCACACCCAGATAGCTTTCTCCCCCTCCTTTCTTCCCTTTCTCCCTCCTTCCCCTTTCTTTCTTTCTTCCTTTCCTTTATTCTTTGGAGCTAGATCCAACCCAAGACCTTGCACATGCAAAGCACATTCTACCATTGAGCCCTTAACGGTGAACCTCTGTAAATATTCCTATTATGTCAACAGAAGTTGATTATTATCACAATTATTTTATGTTCTGTAACTAAGAGCAATTAGACAAAAGAAATCATAGTAAAGATAAAAATATATTAAGAACCCACTATGTATCAGGTACTCCATTAAATTCACTTCATGGATTATTTACCTCATTTAGTCTGTACAACTTATATATAGCTACCACTGTAACATCAACTTATTGATGAAAAATAAAACTGAAACTAAGGAAACTTAACGCAGAGATGTGGCAACACCTCTAATAAGCAGTTGGGCCAAGACTGAGGCCCAGGCAATCTGACTGCAAATCTGAGATCTTACTTATTATGCTATGCTAGTTTAATCAACAAATTTATATTTTATTTATCTATCAGGTTATGGAGATCAGGATACAGAAATGCATACAAGGGACAAAAATCTCTACCCTTACGGAGTTTACAATACAGAAATAATACAAAAGACTGATTTTGGAAAGAAAAGAAAAATTATGATACGTAGATGATATAACTACATATATAGAAAACCTACTAAGTTTGACTGCATAATTATAAGAACAATTTTAAACATGGAACTGTGATCTCTAGGAAGAGAATCACAAGCTGAAGCCTGAAATTTGCCTTAGTTTTCTTCTGTGCTCTCCTTCTGGACTACAGCAAGTGGTGAGTGCAGTCTTCTGCACTTCCAAATGGAGTGCAGTCTTCTGGTGGTGGAAATTTAAAAATCAGCTAGTGGTCTGACACCATACTAGGACAAAATAAGGTCCTGCAGCCTGCCACAGCGTGTTTGTTACTCACTCAGCCCTGAGTGACCACACCAGAGATAACTTGACCCAGCTCAGATTCACCACACTCAGCTGCACATCATACTTTCTAGCAATGAGAAAGAACCAAAGCACTGTTACTTACTTCAAGGACTTTCTGCCCAGCAACAACAGATGACCAGTGCTATTACCCACTTCAGGGACTTTCTGCCCAGCAATGAGAGATGACCAACACGACCCAATAGAAATTCATCACGCTTTCAAGCTGCTATAATTCTTGCTTGCAAAATCTACGTAAGCCAATTGCAAGGCCAGCTCTGGGAGCAATCTCCCATCAGCCCACCAGTGTAATAAAGTTGCTTACCTTCCAACTCAACCATTTTCCATTCAGTGTGGTACCAGGTTCTGTAACATTCTCACTGAGTTAAAGAGACAGACATTGGTATTTGGGGAGGTGAGGGGCAAAATTTGCAAGACTGTGTACTGTGGAGCTGGGAAAACTACCTAGAGAATGAGTGCTGTAATCTACACAGAGGGCCCCAAGTTCTTAGTTGAACACTAAGTGAAGCATATATTGGGGAAATTGCACAAGAAAGGGTAAAGAGCAAATACTAGTAGGGTTCCCATGTTAGTAAATAAAGACATAAGGCATCGGTTAAATTTGAATCTCAGATAAACATAAATTTTTTAGTGCCAGTGTGTCCTAATTATACTTTACCTGGCAGCACCAACTCTTGGAGAATAAACTGAACAATTGCCAGAGTTTTCTGAAGGTTGGGAGATACTCAAGTTTCATTTTGCCTTCATGGAAAGGCAGAGCGGACACCTGGATAATTCTGGCACCAGGATATTCCCTCCTTAGTGGTTAAACTAGCCTTAGAGTATAAATGAAATCCTAACAAAGTTTACAGAGATCAGATAAGATCACCAAGGAAGCAGGTAACAGAAAGGAAGAGAAAGGTAAAACCTGAGCTCCGGAGGCTTCACTATGAAGAAGTCTAGGAGAAAAGGTGGAATTGGTAGGAAAAAAACAAGCAATGATAGTGAAGTTTGAAGTCAATCAAGACTCTGTGGTATCACAGAAGACGAAGCAGAAAAGGTGTATCAGAGAGGAAGTTAAACAAAGACGGTGTATCAGGCAGAAGGGTGAGAGCAAGCGTGCCAAATGCTCCTGAGGACTGGCTCTGAATTCAACGGTGTTAGTCATTTTTGAAATTGAACACAGCGGCACCAGTGGAATTATGGGTACAACGGCCTGGCGACAGTGGATGATTCAAGACAGAGAGGAGGGGTGGAACTGCAAGGAGCAGGCATAGACAACTCTTTTTGAGCAGTTAGAAGTAACAAAATGGCACAGTGCCTGTGAAGGACTGGGACCAAAAGAGTTGTTTTTAGTGGGAGAAATGGTATCTAAGTTTAGGAACTTACAGGAATAGTCCAGAAGAAAGAAAAAATTCATGTCACAGAAAGAAAATAAATTTACTAGGGCAATGTAATTGCATGTGTGAAGGGACTGGGGTCAATACATATGTGGATATGTAAGATGTCGGCCTCAGATAGGTGCATGGATGGTTTAGCTCAAGTAAGGGGCAGAGTACACAGATGCCGGAGGTTTGCCGAGGGTTTGAGGAGAGGGATGGCATAAAATAGTTGTTCAGGAAAGGAGAATGGAGAATGGACCAGGGAAATACAGTGAATTTTCTAGGCAGCACCAAGGACCTCGAAGTTTGCAGTCATGAATTTAGAAGAAAACTGATCAAAGGGTAGAGTGCTTGCCTTTAGCCAAATGCTGTATGGAGTAGAGAGAGAGTTAGGCTTAAGCAGGGCTGGTTTTGGCAAGTTCATGCAAAATGAGAGCGTGGTCATGGCTGTCGGATTTTTAAACTAGGGAAGAAGAGAAGCAGAAGGGCAGGTGAGAAGCGGGGAAAGGCAGTAGGACCCGTAAGTCCTGGTGAGGTCAAAGGGTTACTGTAGTTGGACGTTAGACGGAAAAAACAACAGGAGAGGGAGTGGAATTGAGCTAATGGAGGAGCGGCAACTGCGATAATAAATAACGAGATTAGGTGGCTGCTCACAGGATGGGCGGCTGAGGTACGGCGGAAGAACAAATCCCTGGAGAAAAGAAATTCCGAAGAACCGAGAGATCAGGCTAGTAGAAGAATCATGTTGGCATATAATTAAACTATCAAGGGTTACGGCAGAAGAAGTTTTGGAGAGAGTGACTTCACTAGGAAATGAACATGTTTGATCAATTTGATTGATTTTTGTTTGCCTTTGGCCAAGAGGCTGACAAGTATTATGGGGTGAAAGAGCCATTGAGTTGGCGAAGACCCAGGCAAACACATTTTGACAGGACAGTCTGAAATCTAGGTCCTTAGAGGGCTTCAGGTTTACGCTCAAATGAAAAATAAAGGTTAATTCGTCTGACACTGGCCGCTGGCGGATCTCCCAGAGTGCGTTTGTTTCCTGCAGGGAGGGACCATTTGGCAAAGACCAAGAGAGAACGCTGAGGCGGAGGAAGAGGGCCGGAGGCCAAAGCTCCACGTACCAGATACCTGACTGCAAACAGGACCTGAGATCCTGTTGACAGGAGGGAGGACCAGGCACCGCCCACCCTGAGTACATGCTGAGATGGGGGGGGGGCGGCCTTCAGCAGGATTTAGATCCCAGGCCCTCGTCACTCCAAAAGAGACACTCGTGCTTCCTAAGTACGGGGCTTTTTAGCCCACAGATTGGACTACAGATTCAGAGAGGTCACCGCACTGTCCCAGAGCGCAACGGGCAGAGGAGGAACCGCGCGCCTGCCTCTGGAGCATCTCTGGAAAGCACTCCCCAGGCCTAGCACGCGTGGCATGAGGCCGCTCATCCTGCGCGCTGCATCTGCTAACATGATCGAACTCAAACTCCCTTCATTTCTTCTTTCTAGCTTCGAATTTAAAAACAAAAAGAAAAGAAAAGCAAGAAAAAATAAAGGAATGTTTTTTTTCATAAACACAGATCCAGGATTTTGTATCATAATGTCTTTGTTTTGTAGAAGTTTGAGAAACTGGAGGGGAAGTCCATAGAAGAAACGCCAAGCCTGAAGATATTTTGCGCTACCAGCAGTGGGCTGCTGTGGCGGGGTGCCGGGCACGGGGAATCCCCCGCGGCTCCCAGTCATGCCAGAGGTCCACGTGATCTTCAGCCGGAGGACTTTTGTTTTGTTTTTGCATAGCGCTCAAGAGAACTATTGCAGTTAGAGCTGGTGCCAAATACCCTATGTGTGCTCTCTGTGATACAGAATGCCTGTGTAGCTCACAAGTAATGGTGGTGCATGCCTAAAACCCCACACTCTGGGAGGCTGAGGCAGGAGGATTGCAAGTTTGAGTCCAGCTTGGGCAATTTAGGGATTTAACAAGACCCTGTCTCAAAATTAAAAAAAGAAATACTGGAAACATAGCTCAGTGTGAATTCTGTGGGTTTAATCCCTGTACTGAGAAAAAAAAAAAGATCCTGGACATCCAACTGGGGGCCATTGCAATATATTGCAATTTTATTTAAAAACCAGAAACAATAAAAACTTTGTTGAATATCTATTTTACTTTTTCTCAAAATTCATAGACCCATAGGACCTCACAGGTTTCTTCTTTCTACCTGATTACCAGCTGTCACATATTAGCAGTCTTGGATACTCACTGATTAAAATTAAATTAAATCAGTGTGTGAGGGTACACACCTGTAATCCCAGCACTTGGGAGGCTGAGGCAGGAAGATTGTTGCGAGTTCGAGACCAGGCTGGGCTACAAAGTGAGCTCAAAGTCAGTCTGAACTACATATGGAGACCCTGTCTCAAAAAGACTGAACTCCATCATGAATTTGAGCTACTATGAATTTACTGACAAAACGGAGATAGTATAACACAATATTGTGTACTTTAAAGTCAGACAAATGTGAATTTGTATTGCTATCTCTTTGATCTTAAGTTAAGGCTCACAATACCCTAACCCTCAGCTTCCTGCCACAGAATGGAAACAGCTAATAATGCCGAAAGCAATACTGTGGTTTTTTGTTTGTTTGTTTTTTGAGACAGGGTCTCACTATGTAGTCCAGGCTGGCCTCAAACTCAAGGCAATTCTCCTGTCTCGGCTTCGTGACTGCAGTTATTACATTGTGTCACCATGTCTGGTGGCAATTTTGATCTACCGTGCAAATTAATATTTTATGTGAAGTATCTACTACAGAGGTTAGAATAGAATTAATACTCAATTAGTGGTAACTATGTGTCTTCATTACTTTTCTCACTACTGAGGCAAAGTACCCAGTACCTGAAGTTAAAGGAGGAAAGGCTTATTGGGCTCACAGTTTGTGGAGGTTTCAGCTGGCTCCTGGCAGAGGGGCATCGCAGAGGAGAAACAGATCAGGGCAGCGGGGAGATAGCAACAGCAAGCAAGCGACAACCACAGCTCTTTCTATCCCTTGTGTTTTAGCCAGGCTACTTAGGGTGGGTAGCACTCACTCCCTTAATCCTAGCGCCCTTACCCTAGCTTCGTACCATGAATCAATCCCAGTATTACGCACTCCCCAGAGCTCCAGCCACCTCCGAAAAGCCCCACTTACGACCACATGGGGCTTTGGGAGTCATCTAGACACAAGCCTAACCCTGTTACTATCAATATGTAAATCACATACCCTTGGTTCACTCTAGGTTACGTGAAACTTTTTGATGCTTAGGGTGAACTCTACTTGCGGTCACGTGCCCCTAAAAAAGCAATTCAGACAGCTGCTTCCAGGCGGATTTCTGATCGTGTGAGTCATTGTTAAACACTTTGGCTGCCCCGACTGAAGCTTTCATCGTTTTGCAAGCTGTTCCGGAAACGGTCACGGCATTTAATTTTTTCCTCCTTTAGCGGGAAGAGAGAGGAACGGAGCTTTCATGTGTGAGCGCTACAAATGTTTAGCCCCTCTGTTTCTTACGAACATAAGACCTTTTAGAAGGAAAAGGCCAGGCCAATTTTAATTGTAACCACATCACTGTGATTCGCGTAGGTACCCTTAAGCTGTAAGGATGGCCTCCAAGAAAATTATCCTAGGCCCAAGGTGGCGGGGCGGGGGGGGGTACCTCATGTTTCTCCCCGAACCCAACCTCCGAGCTACAGACACATCACTGCTGGCTGAGGCCCTACTAAGCCATAGAGGAAACCAGGAATACCCTCGCTTTTCTTTCTGATCACCTTCAAATCTCCTACCATTCCTTTGCCTTGTCCCAAAGCAGAACCAGAAGGCAAGACAACCTGAAAATGCAGGAAGTAGGCCCCTATGGTGGCAGTGTACCAGGGCAGGCACGGATCTGAGGACCAAAAGGAAAACCATGGGCAGCCAGGCCTTCTTTTCAGTTCCTTAAAAGGCCAAGTTCTTTCTAATATCAGGATATTCACTTATTGACGTATCTTGTGTCCTCTACCTGTACTTCTTTCCCCTACACTATTCATCCAGCTGCCTCTTGATCTTCTTCGGTCCCAGTTTAAATATCACTTCCTCATGGAGGCTGCCCCTGGCTACCTATCTGAAGTAGGCCTCCCTATTATTTCTTTAGATCCCTCTATTCTTAAAACCTTTTTGATGAGACACATACCTTCCACTTATCTGTTTAACATCTGGCTATCCAGGGACAAGGCAAACCTGTTTTACTTTCCCTTGCATTATTAGCATCTAGCACAATGTCTAGCAGACAGAAAAACCCTGGCACTCAATAACACCAAACAATTATTTCTAACTATTTTTTAGTAGTACTTTCTGGGGTGTATGTTTCTTTCTAGTTGCACTTTTCTGTTTTTTGTAAGAGTTAGTAAACACAAAGTGTATATTGCATTACCAAGAACAACTTTTAAGCATTGTCTAGAACACCACATTCCTGCAAGTTGAGGCGTTCTTTGAACTGTCAAAACAAAAGCTATGTTGGCAAACTTGAAATAAATAGATTCTATTTATTAAATGATCTCTAACTGAAAAGAGAAAGATATGTACAGTGGAGAAATTTATCGTTTGCAAAATCTGTTTATGTTTCATGCACTCTGGCTTGAAATAAATCTGCACTTCTCATAAAGTGGGGCTGTTGTGTCCTGGGACACTCTATCCCTGAAGTTCCCAGGATTTCTTAACTCCAGTTTTCCAAGCTCTTTGGGGTATGTTCTTCCCAAATCGTGATGAAAAGAAAAATGCCTGTGACCTTGGGAAGTGAGGTAGGAAGGTTGACAGGCTGGCAATGGGATTGCTAGATGTCTGTCTCGGAGGCGGGGAAGGAGATAAAGGGTCCATTCCCAGTTCGCCTCTGCCATCGTTACCCTACGATGTACCCACTCATCAACGTTTAACAACTGCCTACTGTGTATTAGACACTGTGCCGGGAGGAGGGATGTAATTAGAATAACTTGTGATTCTTGTTCTTCAGTTCACTGTGCGCTACAGGAACCAATGCTAGCAGCAGGTTAGAATTTGTTATGTCGAGTTCTCTGAGAAAGGTAAACACAGCATCACAGGGCGACATGGCAGAAGCCCAAGCCAGTGGGGGATGAGGGAGATGCAGCAAAGGCTTCCTAGGTAAGCGGTGCTTGAGCTGAAACATGAGTCAGAGTTGCCTACTGTTCAGAAAATAGAAGAATGCTCCAGAAGAAACAGCAAAGTGTTATTGGGGAAAAATAAATAAGTTCCTTGGGGGCACAGCAGGGCGGGGAGTGGAAGGTGAACTGAAGAAGTAACCAGGAGACGGACGCTGACAGATTTTACATCAGGTGGGAATCTGTTCCTTTTCATTGCATACTTCTGAACTAACCCAGATGAAAGAGAATTGATGACAGTGGAAAAAAGAAAAAAACATTTTGCAGGCAGGCGGCATGGGTTGAACCCTGCTCCTGCTACGGATTTGTCAGACTTAGAGCAAAATTACTTAACCTCTCCAAACCTCCAGCTGCTTCAGTAGTAAAAAACAGATGATATCTGCTTCAAGGATCATCATCAGGACTAAATAATATAATACGTGTAGTCTCAGGAGCTATTAGAGGATGAATTGATGCAATCAGGAATAACCACACAAATGCTCGAGCCACATACTTATGTGAATACAGAGTAGATTCTGAGTTGTCTCTAGTTGCTAGAGAGACATTTACCCTGTCTGAACTTCTCTGGATCATTTTACTTGGTCTCTTTGGCTCTGTCCCTTTCATGGTAACACACACATTTCACAATTTAGTGTTGTTTAACTGCCCAATATATGAGCTATTGGATTGAATTATTATGTCTTCAGATTTGTACCCATTTCATTTCCTTCATGCCATAGAGTTTTCGAGCTAAAAGAGGTTATAAAACTGATCTAAGACATTTGGAAACAGAGCACAAAGTTGGAATAGAAATAAGGCCTAATAAATAAGTTGGCTATGCGTCAGCGGGAGGATGGCTCGGTACACTGGTGTGTCTCTGTGTGAAATAATACACAGCAGCTGAAGGGAATAAGATCACTCTCTGTGTACTAACACGGCTTCCCTGCCAAGATCTCTTGTTAAATAAAAAGGAGGTTTAATAAACATGATTTCAAACTGACACCATCATTCTTTGTAGAAAACCATAAAACAGAGCATAAAATATCAGAGCATAAAATATTATTTATATTTTATGCTCAATATGACTACACACAAATGTATAAATATACAGAAAAACTCTGGGAGAATACACACCACAATGATGTGACTATTTACTATGACATGCGAAGGTTTGTCAGGATAGAGGGAGGCAATATTTCAAAGAGAATTTTGAAATATTTTCCAATTTGGGTTATTTTCCTTTTTGGAAATATTTTAATTTTTTACAAGTAATGCTTACACTGTTTGGGTCATTTAACATTTGTTTTCCAGAAAAAACAAAGGAAAAAAAGGGCTTTTAGTTTGGATAAAACTGGCTTAAGCCCTAGTCCCAGCAGCTGGCTAACTCTATGACTTTTGGGAAGACGTGACCCCTCTGCCGCACTGCTTCCTCACCAAAATGAGGCTCCCGGCCCGCGCGCCTGTCTTTCCGGGGTGAAGGCTGAAAGCGGAACCCCTCGTGCCGCACCAGGAGCACCTCCGTGGACCGGTCGCTCCTGCTTCCTATGCTGAGTCCAGTGGCTTTTTATTCCTTTTTGTAAAATTAATTTTTTTAAATTAGCAAACTAAAGTGAGTGGGCCATTTCCTCAGACATACACAGTTGGTTAACGTGAGAGCAATGGTTATACTCGGGTGTCCTGTATCACAATAGAGTCAGCATTCTGCTCCACGGGAGCTCTGGATTTTGACATGTGATGCGGCCCCTTCTACGACTGGATCCAATGTTCAGATTCCATGTGGAGATTCGCAATGAACAGCACCACATTCTGAGTTTGGGCTCTTTTTGGACAAATGAAATCAAGGACCACCCATCAGGGTTGGATAAACTTGCAGGGTTGTATCGGATGCACTTGTTCTCATGATCTTACTGACACAAAAGCAAGCAGCAGATAAACTCTTCCCTTTCTTGCCTTCAGAGGAAAACCGTATTCCTTCAAGATGCAGTGAAAACCGTATTCCTTCAAGATGCAGTTACCTGGCTTCCTGGTGGACAGCCTGTGGATTTGATCAGTCTCAGTAACTTTGAACTTGATAATGTAGTTTTACACGAGCTTCCCCTTTTCACTTCCCTCTGCTGGCCCTCATGCCTGGAGCTACATTCTCTAATAGTGTAGAACTGTTAGCTCATTAACACAGGCTCTGCTTTCTGGGTAACCCAGGCTAAAACACGACTACAGAATTCTAAAGACAAAATTATGTCAGTTTATTCATCTTTGGTAGCTTTTCTTCCTCTGGGAATCCTCTGCATTTTTTACTTACTTCCTAAATGTGTGACTTACGGAAAATTACTAAATGTCTCTGAGTTTCATGTTCTTTAAGGTAATATAATTATGTCGACTTGAGGGAGAGTTGGAGGGATTAAGACAAACAAGACCAGTACAGTATTTGAGGTAGTGAATGTTCAGTAAATATTAGTTGTTATTATTTGAGGTCCTATGAATGGAATCCACAGCTTTCCCCCTGGGCTATATCCTCAGCCCCTTATACTTATTTTTGTTTTGAGCCAGGGTCTCGATAAGTTACTAAATTGCCTAGGTTGGGCTTGAACTTGCTCTCCTCCTGCCTCGGCTTCCCAGAGTGCTGGGATTACAGTTGTGTACCACTGTGCCCTGGTATTATTATTATTACTACAATCAGTCTTGTTTTCATGACGGAGTTCTGGAGATGGAAAAAGGTAAGCATGCTTATTTACAGACTCTTTAATGAGGTCAAAAGCTATGTGTGCCTACATGTGATAGCATTACACAACAAACCCTCCAGGGTCCATGTCAGTATGAAAGAAAATTTGATCCAGAGATGGAGCTACAGCTTCTCTGAGTTTGACTTTCTTTTTCTTTTTTTTTTTTTTTA
>PVLD010004699.1:0-121945 GCA_004027595.1 Dinomys branickii | reverse complement strand
GGATCCCGGAGCGCTGCCCGGTTTGGTGCAGTTTGTCCCAGTAGCGCGTTCTCTGTCGGGTTCAGGAGCTGAAGCCGTTCTTCCCTCCACACTCACTCTCTCGGCTGGTCATCTTCTTCCCGGAAGTCCTTATTTCTGTCTTCATATTGCTATATTTCATTGTTTGGGTGGTAATCCTCTGGGAGGTTCTCTCTCTGCTGCCTACCTGGTCGCCATCTTCCCGGAAGTCTGCCGACAGTCATCTTTTATTTGAGATTGTTTTTAACCCAAAGGTGGTAGGGCAAGGTGGCGGGGCTGAGGATGTGGCTTAGTGGTAGAACTCTTGCCTTGCATGCATAAGGCCCCGAGTTCAATCCTCAGTACTACACATAAAAAAAACCCGAAGGTGGCATTTTCATGGATCCTACTGACAGCGTTTCTACAACCAGCTCAATAGACATTCTGACTTTTTTTTCTTTTGCCTAAAGGCTGAATAATTTGCCATTATCTCCAATCATCAAATCAAGTAGTCAGCAATTACTTCTTGTAGGGTAATTCATTCATATCCTCTTTGGTCAATCAAGTAATTAATTCACTTGGGAGATAATCAGTGAATCACTAGGTAGTTGCCAGCTACCTGGGGACACAGGGGCTAGCAGGAGACACACAGTTCCTATTCTCAAGAGTTGTGGTTGGTCAAGTAAACAATATGGGGCAATATATAATTTAGGGTGATACATACAGGGGACCTTGAAAAATGCCTGAGGAATCCAGACTTACTTTGATGGTAAATAAACAGCTTCTAGGGGTGTATGTAAGGTGAAGCAAAGATTCCTTATTAGGATCAGTCAACAAATAATTACTGTGTTAATTTTTTGCAAGACATAGAAAGGCCAGTACAAGTATATGCTTATGACTTTGGGACCCCGCCATAAGAAGGCAGGTGTGTGCACACACACAGAGATGGCTCACGCCGAGGGTCAGCGAGGAAGCACCTTAGGAGATGCAGGGCTGATCATCTAGCTCCCGCCAACAGACACTCTTAGTATTTGTTGACGGGCTACATAAACTGTGGTACAACTAGCAGGAAAGACTTAAAACACCGGACGTGGGAAGGAGGTGATGAATTGAAGTCTGAACAAACAGGGAACTTCAAGTGGAGATGTCCAACCACTGACCAGCAAGGGGAAAGGACACACCTAGCGTTGCACAGGGTTTCATCCCATCGAGGATTTAGGAGCTGAGTAGTCCAGAAGAGGTAAAGATGAGCAAACCCCTTAGAGACTGTGGAAAGAGGATCGGAAAGGCGTTTAGATTTACCGTAACAGGAGGCAGAACATGTTAAATGTTGAGAAGAAAAATGGTAACACAGTGTTCTAAAGATACAGCAAAAAAAGAAAAAACCCATCTGGCGGAGGGGAGACCAGGAAAGTCTTCTGTGAGGAGGGCATGGAGATGGGTAAAAGGAGGTAAAGGCAGGAAAGAGAAGGCAGTCAGCAGGCGTGACCCAGGCAAAGCGTCCTGGACAAGGGCACCCCAGCGGAGGCCAGCTCTCCTGAAAACTCGCATGTGTGGGATTCTTAGGAGTCAGGATTAAGTGGAAAAGAATTGAGTGGCGAGGACGAAAACAAGATGCTGGCAGGAGAGTCCTTGCCCTTGGAAATGGATGCCCCTTGCCCTCGGGGGAGGCTCCTTCCCTGGCAGCCTGGGGGACCAGGAGCGCTCCTGGCCATTCGCTAAGACGGGCATGCCTCTTCGGAGGAAAAGGAAGTGTGGATTTTCCTGTGGCTTCATTCTTTAGATCTCTTTGTCTGGCTCCATGAGCACACGGAGAGAGGTTTTAGAAGTTCTCACTATCCTGAAGAAAACCCAAGGGAGCCTTTATAGGAACTCTCCTTTAAGAAGTAACCAAATAGTTTCTTCTTTAAGGCCGCAGGGTCTGCAGGGAGTAAGGGATGGGAGGGAGGGCAGCAGATGAAGTCACTTCGGTGTTTATCTGCATACGTTATGGAAGACATTTCAAACATGTTAGCCAGGAGGAACAGAAGGCCACTGTATTCTGAGTACATCCCGTATCCCCGGGCGACAACTGTGCAAACATCTAAAATCCAGATATAGGTACACATTTTAGACGATGGAATCTAAATTCTAAGTTATACATATGGCCCAGAGGACTGAAAAGGAAAGAGTGGGTATTTATGGCCTTGGATGAGAGAATTGTAGCTGTGTCTGGTAGTTAAGATGATGGTCTCTTTAGACTTTGAGAATCCTTCCGTGGCTTTTAAATGCTAACGTCACACACTGTGGTTGGAACCTGGCTCCGGAGGGACATGCAAATATTAGTTCTCAGCTCACCTGAGTCTGTGGATTTGAGCCTAACAAAGCTGAGCAGAGCTGGAAAGTAAGGCTGACTCCTCCGAGTCCATCTGTTTTGGACCATTAAGTTCTTGTCTAGGTCTGTTGAGAATTCCTCCCTTGGAGAGATGAAATATATTTAGCATGTTAGGTACACTTTTAGTTAATTACAAATTTGTTCACTCAAGAGCATTTACTTAGGTAGCGTGAAAACAGTTTCTAATACTTACTGTACAGCCCTATGCACCAGGCACGTAATAACAGGCTTAGATAGAGCATCATTTTATGTAATCTCCCAGCAACCCCAAATATGGGCAGTTTTAGTCTCCCTGTTTTATAGACAGGGCAGTTGAGGCAGAGAGAGGTTAGGGAGTTTGCCTGAGGTTACCTAGCTAGTAAGCAGTGTTTCTGCAGCTTGGAGCCCTGGCAGATCTCATACAGAGCTGTTAATCCTTAACCATGAGGCCAGATGGGGCCTGGAATCCTTGTGAAATTACCTGTAAGAACAAGGGCTTATTCAAATACGTATTTATCCTAGTAGCCTCATAGGTCATTGAGTATATAGGAAATGCCATACAACCGAAGACTCAAATAATTTAGTATACATTTGTTTACCTTTCAGCACTTCCCTGTCTGAAGACCTTGGATGTGTGTCTCCATTCCCTGAACAGACCAGACCTTTCAGCCTAAGCCCAAATACTCTTGATAATTAGTGAAGCTACTGAGGCCAGTCCTGGGGAAAAGTAACACTTGAGCACCCACCCACGGGGTGGTCTGAAGTGCTGGCACCTATGCCTTGGCCGTGGTTCTCCTCACACAAAGCACCTCTCTGACATCACAGATCCACAGAGGGGCCCCTTCCAGTTGCCAAAGGTGCAAAACCACCTGGGCCAGGGGGTTCGCCCCTGCTGAGAATGAAAGTGTGCGTATTTCCCAGCTGGAGCAAGTTGTCTCTTCCGCCTTCCAGCTGGCTTGTGGGCCAGGACTCCTGCTGGGGTGTGCAAGCCAGTGTAGGCCTTGGCACTCCCCCGGGCAGCCGAGTGTTGGCTTCACACCCAGTCCGACCAGAGAAAAGCCCCTTCCCGTTCTCGGGCGACGCGTTCTCAGCAGCCCTGCTTCAGCAGCAAAATCTGGAAAACCCAGCTCAGAGGTTCTGAGGAAGCCACCATAGTGTATTTTAATGGCAGATTCTCCACTATTAAATGAAAGCCCTTCATAATGGGAAGTGACGCTCCAGAGGCCTTTTAAAAACGTGGGTGTATGCCTGCACTTGTAACCCGAGCAATAAATGTCCATGGTAGAAAAATAATTAGATAAGAAAGTCAATCCCTTTCTAGGGTCCTGTTGTGCATGTACACTAAATTTTGTTTAATCTGGGACAAGGGAGGGGATGAGTTAAAGACACCATTTGGACAACAGTTGCTAATTTCCCATCAGAATGTTTTAGGAAAGGTAAAGCCCTTTCCTTAATGCACTGCTCATGCAATGCGCAGTGAAGGAAATTACAGTTGCCGGGTGTGGTGGTGCATGCCTGTAATCCCAGCACTTGGGAGGCTGAGGCAGGAAAATAGCCGTGTGAGTTCAAGGCCAGCCTGGGCTACATAGTGAGTTCAAGAACAGCCTGAACTACAGAGTGAGACCTGTCTCAAAAAAAAAAAACCAGTGTTCCCAGCCCGGGGTTTTCCAGAGATGGGCTCACCGCTTGGTCCATGGCCAGTGCACAAGCCGCTGTGCTGCACTACTGATCACCACTGGAGTCGGGCAAACCTCTGTCAAGATCTGTCTGTCTGCTCTGTTCCCCAGACACCAAATGGATTGCTTCTGACCCCGAGTCCGCTGCTCTCCAGCATACATTTCTGGAGCAGCCTTAGTCCAGCCGCTCCACTGAGTCCTGCCAGGCTGCAAGGGCCAAACACGCTGTTCCAGGTGAGCATTGGAAAGTGAACTTTCCAGAGATGGCTTTTTCCTACATCCTGCAAGGCCCTGATGGTTCAGGCCGTGTACTGGGCTAATATGCTAAGTTTCCAGAATGTGTATGAGTGGGGGTGCCTGCCCTCTTACAGAAAGATATCTTCACTGGGACAGTGAAGGACGTTTCAAATGGAACATTCCGGTCAGGTATCCACAAATGGAACAGTTAGTTCTTTCTCCATTTATTTTGTTGAGTCGTGGTCTAAATTGTCCAGGTTGATCTCAGACTCAGGGTCCTCATGCCTCAGCCTCCCAAGTAGCTGAGATTACAGGCATGTGCCACCTGACACTAGACAACAGTCAGTTCTTGTAAGTGCTGTGGATATTTTCATTTGATTATGAAAAATGGAAATGAAGGAAAAGATGAAGCCTGAAAGATTACTTTTTATAAAAGCTCTTAAAAGACTTTAAAATATTAATCCAATTACCAAGGTACTGCAGTTCACACATGTAACTCACCTGCAGTACAATGAAGAATGAAAAAGTTAACCATGTCTCCTTGCTGGAATGGGAAAGTTTCCTGCATAATTCTACAAGTCATGATCAAATTCTCCTTATTCTCCTTAAAAAAAAAAAAAAAAGAAAGAAACAGTATTCAGGGCACACAGCTAGAAAATACTGAAGCCTTGGCTGTCCCGGCTTGCAGAGCTCTCCGTACTGCACGGGCACGTTGTGCACTACTCATTCCTACACTGGCTCTTGTGGTAGCACTGCTTGCTATCACGTGCTACCAGGGGTTTCTCAGAGACCCAGAGAGATGGCCGCTCACCAGGCCAAGCAGGACAGAACGAAGCGAACTCCACCTCCAGCTAATTCTGCTTCGTCCCACTCCCCGCTGCATTCCAGGCCCCTGGTGTGGCTCACCTCAAGCTAGCTGTGGTTCTTGGGCTCTCTCACAATCCTCCCTATTTGCATTTAGCACTTTTCATTATGACTGCCTAGGGATCTGGCAAACTCCACTAGCCTGTGGGTCCTTAAGAGACTGAACTGTGGAGTCTCCTGCATCCAGCACATTGCTTGGGACACAGATGACGTTAGGAATTACTGGTGACAGGCAAAATGAAAGCATTCCAAAGAATCTGTGATGAGAGGTGAATGAAAGGTAAGTGTTAGCAAGTCTCTGTCTTCTGGGTTGGTCATTCTGCTTGTCAAGGTGAGTATTTTCTGAGTACCTCTTCTGTGCCGGGAGCATGTGGACTGGCTGGGATTTAGGGTCTCACTGGAATGAACAGTGGCGCACTGAAGAGCTTCTGAGTGCTACCTTGCTTCTCGGTTTCCTCGCAGGGCTGGGGGTGAGGTGTCCTGGTGCAACTGTATCCCTGGAGTAAACCGGGCTTTGCTCTCTTCCCTGGTCCTTATTCCCATCACAAGAAATTAAGCTGTGGTCATGCACAGCCAACATGTTGATTTTTAACCACTGTAACTTGAGCAGGGAAGCAAAACGAGACATAGCATGCCAAAAGCAATGAGTGTTAGAGCAGGAACACTAATGCTTTGGAGTGGAGAGGAGACCTCATTTCTTGAAAGTCTCAACGTCACAGCGGCAGTATTCTAGAAGTAAGCAGAGTGGAAAGGTCTCGTATGGCTACAGTAAACTCCTTGGGCTAGGACTGCAATTCTGTGCAAGTCTAAAGTCTAACCCAGAGCTTCTGTAATAGGTTATCTGTGAAACTGAGGGCCTCTCACCTCCCTCTTTATTGGGAATTCTGCCACCGGACTGGTACAGAGCTTAGTGACCTTTTAAGAAAGCCATGGGGAGCTATTAGAATTATACTAAACTTTTCTAGTCCTGTATTTGTAACAGTAAGTGTGGCTCATGGACATAGTGATTCTGTACCTTTTCAGGATCCCTGAGAGTTGGGCCGTGTGTATTCTCAGTATTCTCCACGGTAGCACGCAATGCCTTTCTCAGAGGGACAGTAATAATATAGTAATATAATAACAATAATAATATTACTCTTCCTCTAGAAAGGGATGCGCATGCTAAAAGTTGAAGGCAATAGTTTTAAAAATGGTAAACAACATGGTAAAGGAGTAAGATTTTCTGATTGGTAAGACTAGACATTGCAACTGATTTTCTGAACTCAAGTTACTATTGTGTCCCTCTTAAATGAATACAAATTATATGACAATTATAATGACAAACCTCTGTCACATACACTGTGTTGGTGGAAGGAAAAAAGTAGACTTAGCCTACAACAAATTTTCGGTTATGCTGGCAAGTTTCCTGTTGTGGTTTTAGAAAGGTAGATCATAATTCATATGGAGGTTGTGGGCAGAGCTAGGGAGTCTCTGCACAGGACACCCCGATGAAATTACAGCAGGTGTTGAAGTACTTTGTAAGAGTGGGAGGACACGGTGCCAGTCTCTGGAAGGGCACACTTTCTAACTAAGAAACGCCTAGTGAGGGCAGCGCGCCAAAGACACTGCACCAAGCATAAATACACACCCTCGATCTAGAAACGAAGTGTGTGTCTCAAATGCAGTTTGGCATTTTCAGCTTATCTGCAGGATGTCTGTCCACTCCAACTTTAGAAATTTTCCATCGAGAAAGTGTTCTTTAGCTCAACAAATCTAACCCAGCAAATCCCTGCACTGCTCCGCAGGAGGGACAGTGGCAGACATACAGTCCCCAAACAGAAGAGTAAAGAGGCCTGTAGGAATCCCAGGGATGGAGTAGCTTTTACTAGCTGGGGACTGGACACAGGCTCCAAGGGAGAAGCGCCCCTGAGGAGGGACAGGACTTTGTTAAGAGGACAGCACAATTTAGTTCCTAACAGATCTGGATGGTTTCAGTATGGAAATTTGTTCAGGAAGGGACTTGGTGATGGATTAGGTTGGAAAAGTAGCTGCAGGCCTTAGAAAGTGTGCTCAGGACGCACTTCAATCTGTTGTTAAACGTCCTTAAGGCTTTTTATACCAGAGATGAGAAGAGATCTCTCTCTTTGAGAAGCATCACTCCTATCCATGTAGGAGACAAGATGAGTAAATACAGCAGGGAGATAGAAAATTACTCTACTTCAAATACTATGGGACAGTCATCTTTCAGATTAGAACAGGGGACACAGGAACCTGTGCAGTAGACATTTCAGAAGTCAGGTGAAGAGCAGAAGTGAGGAGTAGTGAAAATTAGGAGAACGCACAGGTGAGTGAGTAAGAGGGTTAAGTGATTAAAGATGGGAAATGCTGTTAACAACGTAGCTAACATTTACTGAGCGCATACTGTGTGCCAAACGGTTCTAAGCCACTTGTTGCAGCAGCTTCTCATCTCAGGTTCCCAGGAGCTCTACTTTAAAGATGAGGAACTAAGGCACAGAGATGCTGCCCATTGCCCAAGATCACACAAGAAGCGGCAGAGGCTCGATTCAGGTGTTTGTATTCCTAGCCACCGCTGACATGCCTTAGAGAACGCACCAGGGAAGGAGGGTTTTGGGCGGGAGAAGCCATAGCGGGGGACATGGAAGATGAAATGGTTCTCCAGACCAGATATAGCGCTGGAGAAAAGAAGGGAGAGGATAGAGGTTGGGGCAGTGACACGATTTAAGGGCTGCTGTGGGAGAAGAACCAATGAAGGTGACTAAGAAACACACCAGGAAGCTACACTCATGAAGCAACTGTGAGAACGGAGTGTCCCTAGTGAAGAGCGAGGACAGCAATCAGGAATATATTTTAAAACACAGAGAAGGCTAACAAAACTGAAGCTAAATGTTTTGAAAGCACCAAAAAGATGGACAAAAGCCAAGAAAAGGGGATGATACAAACACTATGAAAGAATGAAAATTCAAGACCTACCTGCTTGAGTTCTCCCAGCACTCCCTTAGTGAGTGGGAAGGAGCGCTTAGGAGCAGACATGGGCTCACACCCAAGAACATAAACTGTATGTAAATAGTCAGGGTTGATAAAATTCCACAAGAAATAAAAATTCCAAAGTGCCAGGCAAGAAAGAAACCATGACCGTGCCAATAACTGCTAAAGAAACCTGGGCAGTTTAGTACAGAGTGATTTCAATCAGAGATTCAAACTCATCTTTGCTGCTTATTAGCAGTGACCTTTGGCTATTGGGAACTTACCTGAACTGCTTTTTTCATAAAAAGGGAGTAAGAAAACTGCCTCTATAGCTCCTAGGTAGCAAGATAACCTTTGATAAATAATAAAGCACTAGATGTAAGTTATTGAAATAGTTTGACAATTGCAAAAATATACTTACTTGATTTACAAATATTTGTTGTACTTTCTAACCTGTGGCAGGCTAGGTAGTTTGGCATTTAGTGCTGAAGTTTAATATTTAACTTACTTGGCCTAAGTAGGAATTAAGCTAGAAGACAGCCTAGGAGATTTTGACACGTTACCATCCCAGGCGGTGTGAAATATGGAGTTGCAAGCAGTCATGTGTTAAAAGGAGGCCTTTTGATTGGACCTGCGCAGTGGCAAGCATGGCTGACACACGCCTCAGACCTGCCACTTGTCACCAGAGCATTCGCTGTAGACCTGCCCTTTTCTTCTCTCAACTTGGCGGCCAGAGACGTTCATTGTCACCTGCATCACTGATGGGTAGCCTATTACATTCGGTATTATTTATCAAAGAAACAATACTGTCTCAGCCCCAAAGTAACTACATTCTTCCTATTTAAGGTGTTTTCACATAAAAACATTCCTAGTTTGTAATAGTTATTAGGAAACCATCTTCATAGTACTTGGGAAAACTGATGGCAAATTTCTCAAGATGGAATTAGAAATTAGTGACTCAGAATCTGGTTTTCAAAACTGTTTTCTAAATGCAAATCTGAATTCTAAAGAGCTTGTAATGTTTAAAAAACAGTGTTAGAGCATGTGCTCATGTCTTTTTCTAGCAGCCTGTAAATATTGAATGACTAGAGATATTTGCTGGGCCTCCCCTCCGTCTGCCCCGGTAATCCTCCAGCGACTCTGTAGAACAGATTGGCAACTGCCCTCCAGGACAGAGGCCACCAGAGTGCCAGCTACTGGGAGGTGTCGAGGAACACGGGGACGCCAAGCTCTTCCCGGTGGATTGAGAGTAATGACCTTCAAACTCTTTTGTCCCCTACAGTTCCCCACACTGCTCAATGGCCACATGCCAGTGCCAATCCCCGGTCTGGACAGAGCTGCTTCTCCAGTACTGCTCTCGTCAAGCTCTCAGAAATCCTGATGACGTCTGGCCGCCATGAAGGACTCATTACTGAAGAAACAAATCTGTCCCCGTGGGCTAGTTTACCTGTGTCACGAGAAGGACATTGTGAAACCCTCTATTAATTTGGTTTGCACTTTTCATAACATGGTTAGTTTAGATTTGTGTCAGCATTTTAAAAACTGTTTTTTTATATATTCAAGTATATATGAAAATCTGTTTTACATTAAGTGAATTTTAATGTTTTTGTTTTTATACCCTCTTAGTTCTTAAATGTTGAACACTGTTGACAGTGAAGAACTTTTCTTAATGTTTCAGTATAATAAGGATGTGAAGCTTTTTTCTGTAATTCTGCCTATGCTGAACTGCGCTTATATATACACTATAACCAGCTGTGCCTTCCTTTGCATTTACTTTTATGTAAATGATTTATATATTTTTAGTATTAAGAGAAAATGTTTGAAAGACAAAACTTAGTATTGCACAGATCTCTAGTAGAACTTCATTATTTTTCACAAGTAGGCTAAATATGAAAACCTATTCCTATCACTTTTTCTTTTTTGCTTTCAACTGTAGAATTGCCTTAGAACCTCTTTTGAACTGAAATGCAGTAAATATAATGTCCAAATAATGTTTTTATAAAAATAAACTAAGCCATATTGAGACAATAAACCCTCATAAATGAAAATGTTCTACAGTACCATTTTCAAAAAATGAACTTTGAAAGAGTAGCCTTTTAACTGTTTGTCCTAACTGAAAGCTACAAGTCCACACCATCTACATCCCCAGAATACTTCCTAGGTTAGCATGTTCGTATTTTAAAAAATTAGTCCAGACTGCTCTATTTTCCATAGAGAATCACACTCAGATACTTACTGAGTCAGTGGAAGTCAGAGTTTCTCTAAATCCCTAGAACTTTAATTAACATTTTTTAAAAATCTAGTGTTTTGGAAGAGGCTCAGATTGGTGATAAATTCCAACAAAGAAGCAATTTTGGCATACCAGTAGTCTTGTATGTCTAGATTCCCACAATCTTTGATGGGTAAGAAAGTGCACTGTGTCACAGATACAGGACTGGAGGTACTGGAGGCTCTGCCTGTGGAGCTCGGAACAGGATGCACTGTTTTACGTATTGCTAAATTTATGGTGAGAATGAAGGAAATCTGATAAAAGAAAAATTCTTCAGGAATCTCATCTCGGTGGAATTAAACTGACTATGTAACAATCTGGAAACTTCTGTAATCAATTCTTTTGTGTAGTGTGGTTTAGAACAGTAATAACAGAAACACACTTTCTGTTCTTTCCAAAAATATCAGTAGGCATCACTTCAGAGGTGCTACTTATCCAGGAAATAGGAAAGACCCAAATTGAGATAAGAGAGCTATAAAGTGCAGGGTGCTTTAAACTGAAAACTAGATTAACAGCTGGGCGTGGTGGCACACTCCTGTAATCCCAGCACTCAGGAGACTGAGGCAGGAGGATTGTTGTGAATTCTAGGCCAGCCTGGGCTACAAAGTGAGCTCAAAACCAGCCTGAACTACATAGCAAGACTTTCAGAAAGACAAAGAAAAAAAAAAAAAAAAGACAAACAAAACTAGGTTAACTATAATCCTTAACTATAACTAACAGAAACCACTTTGAAGTATGACTAAGTGACTGATCCAAAACAAAAGAAACAAAAACAACAGGCATTTAAAAGCCAGGGATTATGAGAAGAGGACTATGAAAACAAATTTCTAGAATTTTGAAAACAAATCTAAAAATTCTAGATAATTATACAATAAACGTTTTCAGAATCGAACACCCCATGTGGACACGTGTGCCCTTAACCACTCTAAAACCCTGACTGTAAAGTAATGGCACTGGTTCCAAAATCCACAGCTAAGGCAACTATGTCACTCACTCGCCATTAATGATACTTCATTAATGATGATAACAAAGGAACTGGGAATCCCAGAATGGAAATGTTAGAGCTAGAAGGGCGCTTGAGGAAGGGGCCCTCTAGCTGGTTCCGACTGTCCAGAACCCTGGGCAATACAGCTCACCGAAGACAGTGTAATCGTAGGTGCTAATGTTTCTTGTTTCTCTGAAGCCTAGCTATAAGTAACTGCCAGTCCAAAATTATGTCAGGTATGGAAATACATGAATGCATTCAAAATGCAAGATTCTTATAAAGGAACTTAAGGAAGTTAATGTGTAAAAATTTCAATGGAAAATATTTGTAATAGTTTTAAAATGTCAACATTGATTGGAAATACATAAATAACTGTAAATGTGATATTCTTTTCCCCAATACTGTGCTTCACATATGTAGTAGATCCATTTATTAGAAATGAAAAAGCATCACTTCAATGGATCAAAATATTTGCTGTAATGCAAACAAAACTGGAGATATTAAAGAGTAACTCTCACAGCCCTGCCTGGAGTGAGGGAGGGAGGGAGGGAGGGAAGGAGGTAGGTGGGGGGGGAGGGAGGGAGGGAGAGAGAGAGAGAGAGAGAGAGAGAGAGAGAGAGAGTGTGTGTGAGTGTGTGAGTGTGTGAGTGTGTGAGTGTGTGTGTGTGTGTCTGTACCTTCCCAACATGAACAACTCCTCCTTTTAGGTTTTTTTCATCAGTGCTGAACTGATATGGCTAAGGTATGCTAGAACTGTGTAACCTGAATGTTGGTCTGTTTGTATACATCTTTTCTATTATTGCAGATTTTCATTCACTTTCATATATGTATCATTTTTACTGTAATATTATTTTTGTTGAATAAATACTTTGTGATAAAAGGTGTTTTAGAGGCAAGTGAGTTGGTTTATTTCCGTTTCCAAACTTCACATTTTCATATGGAAACAAGTTGAAAAATCTGTCACCTACCCTCCCCCTCCAGCAGGCATGTACAAACCTGCTTTTAGATACAGAGGTAGCGCTGAATTACTGAGGCTGCGCTGGGGCGCAGAGTGGAACATATTGGAAAAGTGGTCCCTCCTCTCATCTTTTAAGTCTACTTGCTCTGTACTGAGAAATGAGCAGGAAGGAAAAACCAAATCACCATCTTCCATTTTAGCCATTTTGCTGACAAATGGGAATGTGGCCTGCCAGCCTTGGTGACAAAGGTTGTTATTCCCCGGGTCTCACTTGCAGGCGGACCTTGCTCTTTCCACGAGCCGAGGGCAAAGCAGTCTCCACCTGGGTTTGATACTGGGCCCCTGGTGGGGCGGGGAGGCAGAGAAAGAGTGGATTAAAGGAGAGGGAGCTTGACCGGTTCTGTCTCAATACTGTGCCCACAGCTGTGCATGTGTCGTGGTGACACAGACTTGCAGGTGTGGTGGGAAACCCTTCAGTGGAGCAGGAGGGACAACCTTCTTTGGTAGGACCCACTGGCACCGGGCACAGTAAAGCAGAAATAAGCAGCAACACCATACAAGCTCAAAAGCGGAGAGGAGGCTCCCAGATGACCAAGGAACAGTGAGGATGGGACTGGCTCAAGTCTGGGAGAGGAAGATGGCCAGAGCGGACCTCGAGTGCAGTCTCTTGTGGATTTTTAGTGTTTCTAGTAACACGTATGTGACCATCACCCAGAGATGCACTACAAAGTCTGCATCACCATGTCATCCATTCACCACTTGACAAGAGCTCTCAGCGTGCGAGGGGACGTAAGACAAACGTAAGAGTGGAACTACTGCAAGTACAGCTAGAGGAAAGGCTGAAGCTCTCCCACGGCACTTTTCAGTCGCACTGTTCTAGGGGGCTCAAAGGCCCTAAGGGCCTTAACGCAAGTCCCGAGTCTGTGTTCAGCAAAACGCGGTGCCGTCAGAGCCCAGCAGAGCCTCCTCTTGGAATCACGGCTGCCGGCACATGCCGAGCTCTCCTGCACCTGACACGTGCCATGTACCATCGCCACAGCTTCGGGCCACACCTTCACGTTCTCTCCAGGGCGTGTCCCGGCACCTCAGGTCTGCACCACCTCAGGTCTGCACCGCAGGAGGGCAGAGGCGGGAGGAAGCAGCTGGCCTGGCCCTCCTGGCTCCTGTCCTAGCCTCGTCTGTTTCTCTGTCTCCCTGTCACAAGTGTACATCTGCACATCTACCCTCATAGCCACTGCACTTAGCAAGAGTTGAACTAAGGTCTGTGAAGTGGTAACCTTTCAGAAATACTGGTTTTTCCAACAGTTTAATTTTCCTATCGATTAAGAGTGTTTCCTATCATCACAGATAAAAAATTTTGTGCTCCAATGTGATCCAATCATCAGTAACTTGGCTATATTCTTCCTGCTTTGGCTGGATAAAAAAGTGATGACTTCAGCCAGGCATGGTATACACCTATAATCCCAACATGCAGCAGGCTGAAGCAGGAGGATCTCCTCTAGTTCAAGGCCAACCTGGGCTACATAGAGAGTTCAAAAGCGGCTTGGACTACTACATAGTGAGACCTTGTCTTGGAAGAGAGGGAGTGAGGGAGGGAGAGATAACTGGTAATTTCAGTGGTTTTTTTTTTTTAGGTCATTAACAGAAACTACAGACTTAACCTAAGAATGATAATGACTAATGCAAAACTCTTGCCTGTCTAACTAAACCTAGAATCTGAATTTAGTATCAGCATATTCTAGTTCTTGACTGAACAACAGGGGAAAATAATGTTCTTGGGTCTAAAGCAATGCACTAAAAATAATGGAGACTTCAAGTTTGCACATACGGACATTTCAAATTTTTCAGTTGCCTGCTTATGAGTAAACAAATAAAGAGGAACTGATCACTATAAACCAATTAAGACACAAGAACCATATAAACTATACTTCATCCAACAACATTCCCCTCAGAGTGAAGTTCCTCCTAAGTGCACATGAAACATTTTCTGGAACGTACCATGTTATGCCACAAAACATACCTTAATCATTTTTTAAAAACTGAAATCATACAATCTTTTCCCAGCACAACAGAATGAAATCAGAAGTTAGTAAGAGAAGGAAAAGGAAAATTCACAAATATGTAGGAATTAAACAACACAGATATTAGAAAATATGACAAATGAAAACAAAAACTATTACCTACACTTATGGGGTATGCTGAGAACACAGCTGAGAGAGAATTACAGCGTCAAAAGCCTACGTTGAAAGAAAAAAAATCTCAAATCAATAACTTAAAGATACATCCAAAGGAAGAGAGGAATAGAAAAAGAACAAAACAAAACAAACTAAACCCAAAGCTAGAAGAATGAGAGTGCAGATAAAAGCCAACAAAACCAAGAGCTGGTCCTTTCATCAGATTAACCAAGTGGGTAAAACTGAGCAAAGACTGACGTGTGTGGGGAGGAGAAGAGCTGGAATTCTTTTTTTGGAGACAGGTTCTCACTATGTAGTTCAGCCAGACCTTGAACTCACGATGTAACCCAGGATGGCCTTGAACTCACAGCAATGCTCCTGCCACAGCCTCCCAAGTGCTGGGGGTACAGGTGTGCCACCACACCTGGCCAAGACTTGGATTGTTAAAATCAGAAAATGAAAGTGAAAATGTTACTACTGAATATTCAGAAATAAAAAGGATTATAAGAGAATACTATGAACAACGGTATGACAAACTGAATAAAACCAAATGTAATGGATAAATTCCAAGAAACATACCAACTACCCAAACTGACCCAAGAAGAAATAATAATCTGAATAAAACCATAACAAGAGATTGTATCATTAATCAAAACCTCTCAAGGAACAAAACCCAGGACCAGGTGAATTTTAACAAATCTTTAAAGAAGAATAGATGTCAATCCTCGAACTATTCTAAAAATGTGAAGTGAAAAGAGCATTTCCCTAGGTCATTCCATGATACCAACACTACCCTGATACCAAAGCACTATGAGTAAAGAATACTATAGGCCAAATCCCTTAAGAATATAGGCAAACATCCTCAATAAAATATTAACAAACTGAATTTAGTGGCATGTTAAAAAAGAGTTACAGATTGGGTATCCCTAATCTGAAAATCCAAAATGTCTAGAAATCTGAAACTTTCTGAGTGATAATGTTCAAAAATCATTGGATTTTGGAGAATTTCAGATTTCAAACTTCTGGAACAGGAATGCTCAACTAGTAAAGTGTATGCAAATGTTCCAAAATTCAAAAAACACTGCAACATTTCTATTCCAAGTGTTTCATTAATAAAGACCCAATCATACATAACAAAGCCAAGTGGGATTTCTGTCAGGAATGTCCAACTGTGATTTCACATATGAACGTCAATCAAGGCAGTACGTATTAACAGCGTGAAGAAAACTACGTGATTATCCCACCTGATGGAGAAAAGGCTTGTTTTTTGTTTTCTGTTTTGCAGGAATAAAAAATACATTCTACAATCCAGATGGAAATTCAAGAGACCCTTAATAAGCAAAACCCACTTTCTGATTTAAAACTTATTAAAAAGTTACAGTAACCAAAACACTATGCTACTATCTATATGGATAGATCTACTGACTAATGGAACAGAGCTAGGAGCCCAGGAATAAACCCTCAGTTGATCTCTGACAAGATTAGTCAGGAGGGAAATTATACCATTTTTGACAAATAGTTCTGGGAAAAAATTTGGATATTAGAATACAGAAGAATGCAGTCGAACTCTTCCCTTACACCACACACAAACTTTTAACTTCAAAGTGCGCTTATACCTTAAGTCTAGAGCTAAAACTCTGAAGACCTTAAAAGAAAATACAGGGGCAAATATTTGTGTTCTCAGAGACCTGCCCATGGTTTCTTTGATACAACACCAAAAACACAGGCAACAAAATAAAAAGTTAATTTAGACTTTTTTAAAATGAAAACTTTACATACATCAAAAGAACATTCTGAAGAAAGTGAAAAACCACCCACAGTATGGGGAAGGGAATAATTGCAAATAACATACCTTTTGAAGGTATAACACCTAGGATCCATAGAAAATGCTTACAATTCAACAAGAAAAAGACAAGCCCGTTTTAAAAGTGAGCAAAGTATTTGAAGAGACTTTTCTTCAGCGCAAATAAGCAAAAGGAAAAACAAAAACAAAACACACGAAAGGATGCTCATCACTAATGATTGGTAAATATAAATTAACACTACACTGCAACAACATTTCACATGTGTTAGAGGGAATAAGAGAAAGGGACAAGAGCAGGTATCGGTGAAGAGAAATTAGAGCCTCACGTTACACTGCTGGGAACATCATACAGATGGGATCTGATGAAAAACAATGTGCAGTCCCAAAAGTATTAAATATATAACTATGTTTGATCAACAATTTCACTTCTGATTGTTCAGATAAATCATTTTGGAAAGTGAAAATGGTAACTGTACAGCTCTGTAACTATAACCAATGCCACTGAATTGTACATAATCGTATAAATAATTAAAATATTGCTATTTTTGTGCCATAAAAAAGGGGCAAAAAACTCATGAATTGTTCTGAGTCTATTCAAAGATAGATTACTATAATTTTATAATTTCAGCTAATAAAGCACCAGAGTGCAGCCACACTATGTACCCTGAATGATACATTCAGTGTGTGCTGCTACACCATTTGGAAAGACAGCAAAGGAGGCACCCTCTCTTCCCTTTAGGAACTGTCAGTTTAAGAGGATTTATAAAGGTTTAAGGTTTAAAACCTCTGAGTTTCAGCTCTGCACTGTACATGAGCAAAGTCTGAGTGGTGCTCAGGTTATCAACAAACAAAAGCAAAAACAACCCCACAAATACTTTGTTTGCTTGCCAAATTCCTGAACAAAATAGGGAAACACCCTAGGACTTCCTAGGAGGAAGAATTTAATGTCACAATTGCATGTGCAGTATGTCCCCTTTTATATGCAAGAACGAAATCTATAGCTAGACTATAGGTCAAATTTGTGACAAATTAAAATATATACCCATAAAATGATAAATGTGATGCTATGTGAGAGTAGTTTATAAACTGACAGCAGAGGGACTGGGGATGCGGCTCAATGTAGGGTTTTTGCCTTGCATGCATAAGACCGTAGGTTTGAGCCCCAGCACCACCAAAATAAATAAGTAAACAAAACAGCAGAAATTACTAAACAAATGGTCAGCACAATTACAGCTACATCAGTCCCGGCACAGTGAGACTTAATCATCTCACAGAAGAACCCTAGTCCATTCTGCCCAGTCTGCCTCCCGAGAAAGAATCATGACTCAACAAAGTCGCTTTTATACAACATGGAGATTTTGTTATTATAAATTTCAAAACAAAAAAATGGATGAATTTCACATAATATTCATAACCTTCAAAGTACAATATTAATACATGTCTGTCAGTTAGAAATAACAGCAGTTTGTTAGGCTACAGAGTTTAACATAAAACCAATTTACAAATGTGAAAAGCAGTAGTGGTCCGATATTCACCATCACACATGAATCTGTTTCTTTCAGGAATTTTTTTTTTAAATTAAAATTTCAGTATTATGAAAAATTAAAATAATACCCCAAACATGCCACAATCACTATTCACAAATAAAGTTAAAATGAAATATACAAAAACCCATTTAATACTGTTAAATAACAACAATAAACTACAAGATTTCCTGAACAGAAATGGTAGGACCCCTGAATCTTTTACAGTGAACATCAGGAAAAAAATTAAGTTATGACTATTTTCATGATGTATAAGGCAAAAATTCACATGACCATTTCAAAATATACCAATTACGCTTTATAGTTTGTAAGATGCACTGAACAGTAGTTCTTAAAGGTGAACACAGATGCTTAAAACACGGTTATGAACGCCAACCTGTGTTCAGGATGTTTAAAGAGATGCATAATTAAAACTGCAATATTTATTATCTCTGATAAACAGATAATACCTATGATGCTTTAAAGCAATCCTCTTAAGTTCTCATTTCCCTCGTTTGAAATTTATCATGGCTCATTTCAAAGACATATTACAGCTTTATGCTGATTCCAAGTGAATGTTTTAAAACATATACAGCCCCCAAATGAAATAAACTGTGCCCCTATGAAGTATCATCCTTTCCAATAAAAGAAATATACTTAAACACAAGCAAGACCCTCATGTTTAAATGAACTTATATGGTTAAGTATTAACTAAATTAAAGCACGATGTAAATAGTTAAAGTCTATTAGTATACAAATATCCAGTAATATGCAGCAGACATTTCTAAAATGAGAAATAGGTAACAATAAATAACCTTGGTGCTTTAATTTGTTGGTGTCTAATGTGAGAAACCCAAAATATCAGGTATTCACTTGCTTGAATCAAGTTCTGCATCAACATGCTTTCCTACACATAATGTGGTCAACAGTCTCTAGCTACTCTATTTGCCAATGTTCAGTAAGAAATTACACAGCACAAACTTAAAGAGTGTTCAAGATGGCTCACTTAATTTTACTGTTAAGCAAAGCTAAACATAGATCCCAGGAAACACTGCAGTTTAATTTTAAAAACAAACAAACAAAAATGGAGCAGTAAAACAATTCATGAGGAGAAACAGATGCACTCACATATAATAAAGCCACTGCAACTTCTCCAGGCATTCAACTGTTGTGTTAAATAAACAGACAGTAGTTATTTAGCAGCAATGATTCCGCAATAAATAATGCACTGTGTTTCTCAGTCCTGCACAAAAATTGCAGCTACAGTTACATCAACAGTTGTAACCTACTGGCTCTAATGGCAGAGAAGACCTTAAAACCGACTGTACAAAAAAATTGTCACACTGTGACAACAAATATAAAAACAATCTGTAGGTCTGAAATAAAAAGACTCCACTGTGAAGAGGACAGTGTAGACAAACGGAGATTCCAAGTCCACCAAAAGAAATAACTGCCTTCAGATCTGAGTCCTTGATTGATAAGAAAGGCTGGGGGCTGGGCTTGAAACCATGTTATCAGACTTAAAAGAGCATGCTCTGTCTTCTGTTCTTCCCATGTCCTAAAATATAAAGTCATTTTATAAGGCAGTTCAAGTTTCAGTTTTATCCCACATACAGTATTTGGTGACTAGGAAGCTAATGTTCCCACCAGCAAAAGCTAATATTCCACGGTAAGATTGATCAGCACTGTCTTAAATGACCCTTTTGACGATGGGCTCAGTCTACAGCTTCTATGCTTCGAGGTGATGAACCTGATGACTAGGAAGCACAAGATGTGTCTTCTGCCTCAGGTACCAGGGATGGCGTGTGCAGTGATCAAGCCAGGCCACTTGCAAAAGGTCTCTGTGCCATCTGCAGCTTTCAGGATCCCTGACTTGACTGAGTCAGATTTCTCTCTGAAGATTTACTGAGCTGCCCACATCACACAGAAAAGTGAGTATGTGCAATGCTAAACATACACAGTTGTGGAATGCACTGTACATTGGTTTTTACATCAATATTTTTACTGATCAACTTATAAACCAAAAGCTTGGTTCCACACAAAACTTCATGATCGACATGTGAAATGGTTTATGACAAACACACCTGTCTCTGGATAAGAAGAATTTCGAAAACCCGGGTCCTTTTGCAACTGAATCTCTTTCAAACTGAATATTGATATGCCTGAAATGCAGACAGAAACCATCAGGTGAAAGTGTAACATTATTAAAAGCAAACACAACCCAGCTATACAGAAACATTTAGAAAGTGTGTAGTGATTCAACATAAAACACTGACACCACATGTACAAGGTTATATTCCAGCTAAAAGATCTCCTTTTCTGTTGTGTTTTGCAGAGAAAACCCAATGAAGTCATCCTCCTTTAGAACCCTTCTTCTGTCAATTCTGGTACAAAGCATGGTGCAAGTGGGTGTTTCTCCAACGAAAACACACTGTCTGCTCTGGGACTTACTGGGGTTGGGAGACCCAGTCAAAACCTATCAGTAGGTTCTAATTCTCCACCTTTCTTCTTTGTCTTTCGGATGGTATTAAGGTATTAGGGAAGAACGGTCGGTCTCCACAACCACAACCACAGCTACCTCTCCTACCTCAAATTCAACCTTGGGTAAATAATGAGCATTAATAACATCGTCTTAAAAACCAGTCATAATTTGCCTCTCATTTCTACTCTCTGTTAGGAGATTTTGTTATTTTTTTAGTCTTTTGCTAAGATGCATCCAGGAATTTCTGATGAAAAGCCTTAAGGAGCTTTGACTCAGGAAGCGCTGCCACTGAATGCTACGTAAACGTCAATGAGTTAGTACTGCCTAACACATGAGAATGGGAGCATTTCACAGCTCCATTCCCAAGCCACCTAGCTCCCCATTCACCTTACTCCATTTTAAAGTAAAATATTGGGCTAATTTAAAAAAAAAAAAGAACATCGTGAGCAAAATTAAAGGGCTACTTCAGCCACTGGCAATCTATTTTAGGTATTCTGCCTGGCATGGGGACAGTGAAATCACAGTGAGCACAAGAAAGGAAAACCATTTTTACACAGTAAAGAAGAAATGTACTTTCACAAGGAACCCATCTTACATGTTTCCACTGTGCCTCACTAATCCTTACAGAAATCCACTTTTAATAACTCATTTGAAACTAGATTAGGCCTAAGGATGCCATCATTACATTGCATATTCCAACTTAAGTCCACTAAGATTAATAACCCATACTTGAATATTACGGATTTCTTATAGAGTGGGGCAATGTGCCCAGTACAGCAGGAAATAAAACAGAAAAATAACACATATACCATTCTTCAAGAAATTCTGATCTAATTACAAAAGACTAAAAATTCAACAACCACCTCTTTCTAATGCACCCCAGTACCCAACTCTGGACAAATGAAAATAAAGGGAGAAAAACATTTTAAAATTTCTCTTACTTTCTGGTAAAGCATGTATTCTTGGTCCAAGACTTCGAAAGTATACATGTTTCATGGCCTCTTCTGCTGAAACCCTTTTCTTAGATTCATACTGTAGAAAGGCAAAGAACTGCTTCATTAATCTTTTCTCTAACTAATGTAAAAAGTTGGAGAAGGGTAAATTAGTATTTAAAGCTATTTTTTAAAGGCTTCATTCTGTGGTATGATTACATCCAAACACCAATTTGGAATACTCAAATTTGAGTTGCTGCTGAGACTATGTAACAATGATTGTATCTTAGTCCCAACATTTCCAAGATAAGGCTGGATCTCAAAAATTTAAGAGTCCCCGTATTTTCTGAAGTGGCAAAAACTTAAAATATTCAACCTTTAGTCTTAATTTTCTTCATGAACACCAAAGGATTGATGGAAACACACCCAATACCTTCATTACAGATGTTCTGCTATGTTCTGTTTTCCCTGATGATACAACCTAGACTTATTCAAAGTGTCCATACTTCCATCAGATGGAGCCTGAATTATGAGTGCTCTATGACTGAGCTAATCATAGCAATCCTGCTCCCCAGTTCCCAGCCTCTTACAATTAATGCTCTGGCCAATGAGACTTGGGAAGAAGCCTTGCAGGGCTTTCTGCGAAAGCCTTTGCTTTCAAGGACAAGAGTTAATGTGGCTGGTGCCACCCTTATCCTCCCTCTTCTTCCTGCTCTGGAGGAAAATGAGTGGTATTTGGAGGTGCAGCATCCTGTAGGGCAGTAAGTATAAGGAAAAAGAGAACATAAGAGAATATGAATTGCAGAGAACATGGCTTGACATAGTTGATCCATGCCAGCAGCTGATTACCTCGGACTGTTTTAGGTCACAATAAGAGACCCAGATACTTTAAAAGAAACCATATAATATATGCTTTACTTAAGCATGTGCCTAAAGCATGCTAGATACTAACACAAAGAAACTTATTTAGCAATGTTTGAGGGCACTGTGACTCATCCAATTCCACATGAAGGGACCAAGGCTTATATATTCACTGAACATTTACAAAATTCCTAGGATGTAACTTACTTGAAGAAATTTTGTTATCAGTTCAATTCCTTCTGAGTCTAACCTAGAAACAATAACAAAAAAGTAGCCATTTAATCCTTTATTTTAGCTGGCAGGAACTTTTCAGAAGAAACTACTTCATCTAAGTATTTTCATTTGCTAAATTTAAGGGCCATAACATAGCCACTATTGTTGCCTCCAGGTAGACTCCAATTTGCTTTAGCTTTCAAAGACTTATCTGTCATATCTGCTTAAAAACAAACCATAAGTAACTGGACTTAATTCAAATTTTGAATATTCAAGAAAAAAATTAATTATTAAAGCTATAGAAATTGTTTAGTCACTGTTCTCTCTCCAAAGGATGAAGCTCAATAATAAAGCTTAAGCACTGCATCAATTTTCAGTGTTCCAGTGAAGACAAGCACACAACAGCATCATTTTCCTATCACAGAGACAGGGACCCGAAAATACCTCTGTGGGTTAAGATAAAGCCAGAGAAAAGCCATTCAACAAAGTTTTACAGGATAATCTGCCCATCAGTGGGTCCTAGAAAGTACCAAGTTCCATTTCAATATGCTAGAATTTCATAAAATTTCATTAATAGGCCCTAAGAAACCAAAAATATAGTCAATAAAGATAGCCAATTACAGTGATATAATCAACATAACTAGGAATAGTATGTTAATGAAATTTTTATTTCAATGGAATAATCTGTTGATCAGACACCACAAACATTCTATCTTGCGCTGGGCAAAAGTACAGCCATGAATAAAGAAGTACTTTCCCTTGAGCTTCTCTGGGTCCTGCGGATGCTGCAGCCCAAACCTTCTCCTGGGCCTGCTAGTCCTCTGTAGTTTGCCTTCCTGGCACATACACAGAGCTCCCCAGGCACAAACTAGGTGCTAAAGCCATGGAGAATCTGCTTCAAGCTGCACTGAATATTACCAGAAGCAAGCAGCATATAAATAACAAAAAATAGCGTTTGTGCTGCTCTGGGCACACTGAAAAGCCCAGCACACACTGCATTATTACTCTTCCTAAGAAAGCCTAGTTGAGAATGATACTAGTTGCTATAGTAACAAAAAGAACATCAATACATATAAATACGTCTAAAATATTTTTAGTGTCACAAGTGTTTCACTGTCCCTTCCCCAACTTGAGAATAAGCGGGAGCAAAGTAAGTGTGTTCTGTTGTAAGCAATGTGAATGGCTTTTGATTAAATCAATGTCCTTATTGGTACTTTGGTGATTTTAAAAAAGAATTCATTTTAAGGAAGGTGGAAAATGTAGTCAGAAGGCCTTGTTATTATATGTTACTGTGCAAATGTCCTATGTTCCACAAGTAAAAATATTCTGACTCAAATTTTAAGGAAAGTCATGGATTGACAGGTGTGAGGAGAAACTCCAACTGTACTGCTGACACTTAGGACCTGCGTTTTGCTGTGTCAAAGGAGTTTACAGAATTCAAATACTAAACCATGTCAGCTAAAAATACTGATAGAACATCATGTATCAGAATCAAAATTTGAACTACAACATTTAGGTTTCTGTAAGCAGATGCAGAACAATTCTGCAGAAAGCAGAACATAAATGTATTACCCCTTTCATATTTAATAAGGTATTAATCAATGGTACCTTTCTGGGAAAAGCAACAGTCTACAGAAATTCTTATACATACATTCTATTTATTTACAGCTCAATTTCATTTATGTACTTTGGTAATTCTTGGTCAATGAATTTCAAAAAAAATGACAGAGAAAGAAATTTAATTAAATTAGATCCCCAAACATTTAAGAATTATAGTATTATATACTAACCATGAACCTTTACTGGGTAAATACTTCAAAAATTGAAAAAAGTAATACAGGTTTTCCCCTTTTTGCTTAAGAAAAAGGATACCTGGGTGCATGGTTTATTAGAGGCTGTGGTTTGTATTTTGGGAAGTTGTAGTTCTTGAATTCGTCATTTGAAGAAACACCTGGCCAAGTTTCCTGAGATGGAGTTCCTGAATTAAAAAACAAATTTATATATGTATGAATATACATAAAATTATATATGCATATAATTATATATGAATAGATGACAGGCAGAACTAAGAAATGTCTTAGGGAGCAATTTACATTTACTAGATGATTTAATTTCAACTCAGTGATTAAAAAAATATGTATGTATTAGTTATGGAGTATGTAATGATGCTATAAACACTAGGTAGGGGTGATCCACAGTCACAATGAAAGTTATAAATTTTTTAAAAAATAAACTTATTATTGTAAAAGACACATTGCCAGGAATGATGGGATACGTGTGTCTAACAAGAGGGGGTATTTGGAGGACTGTAAGAAACGTTAACAGCAAGGTGTCTTTTTATGAACTGCATTTTTGGACCAGATCATTGATCAACTGTTTGTGGCAATTACTGTCAGGTAAAAGCTGTACTGTGTCTCCTCATCTGCCTTATTCACTGGACCTGGCACCGTTTGAGTTCTGGCTCTTCCTGCAAGTCAAAAGATCACAGAAGGAAAATACTTTTAATCACCTCAGGACCTTGAGGAGCTCACAACAATGCAACTAGTGATATGAAAGTGGACACCCAGAACTGTTTCAGACATGGCCAGAATGATGGGCGAATACTGCAGGATAAGAATGGGGTAAGAATGTGTTGGAAGCAAGGAGCAGTATTTTGGGAGAGGTGGGTCGATGGCAATGTGTCTTTTACTCTAATAAATTCTTAAAATGTGCATATTCATTGTATTTTTTAATCATACCCATAAGGATGTCTGACCTTTTTCTATCCACATGATACCACCTAAGCTAGAATTATTCCTTATTAATATGCTAAAGCTAAATTTTCAGTAGTATTTCTCTTTTCCTTTCATAAAATCTTTATTGTATCGTGAAACTCTGCAAATGAAGTTACTTAACAAGGTCCATCTTATAATGATTAACCCAGTGGTGATTCTTAAATGTAACAGCTGCTTATGTTAGTCTCAGTATCACATATTTAAATATACATTGTGAAGATACAGTGTTAATCCAGCTAGTCAACTGCAGGTGTCAATCTCTGGAAAAGGATTTCTTCTGTTACCTAGTAGTCGGAAAATTAAGTGTAGCTCATCTTCCACAGTCGATCCTGGAAACAGAGGCCTTCCCGAAGCCATTTCAAAGAAAATGCAACCAACACCCCTTTAAAATAGATCATGAAAAAAAAAGAACAATGTATTTACATATTATAAAGCATAAGAATTGTTTTCAAGATTGCCTCCTAAAGAATTTAATGCTAGAAAACCTTCTCCCGAGGCAGCTTTACATCTAATTTGTTAACATTCACCCTATGTGTCTCAACTTGCATACTGCTAACTCATTTTTCCCACTTAAAATTTCCAGTTCTCTTCTGCATGATTCTTAAAGAGAATGTAATATGTAACAATTACTGAATGCTAATTATGTGCTTTCAACTGTGAGTGGATTATTGTCATCAAATCCTTGCATCGACTATAGTGTGGACCATAGCCTGACAAGAAGGAAGAAAACCAACTGAACATGATTATCGTAGTCTGGAAATGACAGTGACCTGACCTACACCAGTGGGTAGCAGGGGTAGAGAGAAGCAAATAATTCAAGATTCGCGGGTCAGGGTGTGTGGGGGGGGTATGGGTGTGTGTGGGTGTATGTGTGTACAGGAAAAAATGGATGGAGACTCAATGAATAAACACTGTCATCTCGAAACTGGGAATACACATAAGTTTAGTCCATTACAGGGCTTACAATCCAGTAAAAACACTAAAGCTTATTTTTAAAAAAATTTTTTTCTTTTTTGGTACTGGGAATCAAACTCAGGATCTTGCACTCGCCAATAAAATTTATTTTTATATATTGAAATGTTATACAGAAAGTAAAATGTTATAGCTGCTATGGAAAACAGTACAGTGGCTCCTCAAATAATTAAAACCCAAAAGAACTGAAAGCAGAGATTTGCGCACCCATGTTCACAGCAGCATTATTTTCAATAGTTAAAAGATGGAAGCAACTTGAGTGTCTGTCTACTATGGATGAAGAGATAAACACACTTGGCATATACACACAGTGGTCAACCTGACACACGCTGTAATGTAGATGACCCTTAAAGAGGTTATGCTGGTGAAATAAGCTTCTTAGTAAGCCAGCCACAAAAGGACAAACACTGCATTATTCCACTCAGCAGAGGAAGAGTAGTCAAATTCACAGAAAGATGGTAACTACCAAGGACTGGAAACAGGGGTAGAATGTTGTTTGATCAGAACAGAGTTTTAGTTCTGCAAGATGAAGAAAGTTTTAAAAATGATGGTAGGGATAATTGCACAACAATGTAAATGTACTTAATGTCATAAAGTATATGCTTCAAACTGACTACAATGGTAGATTTTAAGTTATGCACATTACATTAGAACTTAAAAGGAAGTTACATAAAAGACTTTATGTAACTGTTCAAGACAACAGAAATATATAACTCATCGGTACAGTATAGGCAGTACATGCAACCACGGTTCACAGGAAGGAATGACTGCTGAAGGCTAGGGTGTATTCAAGAAAGAGTTCTACAAAGCTGGGTTGGGAAGGTTACTAGGCACAGCTCCCAGGAAGAGGAGCAGCAGCAGGTGGGTGGACTGGAACACACACCACAAGCAAAGGTGGGAGAGCTCAGGCTGTTTTTTGAGGTGTATGGAGTAAGCCTTTGGGTAAGAGGAAACAGATGTAGTGAAAAACAGCCTGCCGTAAGCTGGCAAAGATACTTTCAAGACACTGTACAGATACCCCGAAGTCTAAGACTGAGGAACGACACTTTATTCTAAACAATGAATGCACCAGTGACGATTCTTGGGTGGAAGAGTATGATGCTCAAACTGGTCTGTGAGGAGAGCCATAATATTTTAATTATTATTTTTATATCAACTTAAAGTAGGTGGATTTTGGTGAATATTAAATGATAAAAATAGTAATTCTGTTTTAAATTACTATGTCTCATAGTCTTGTGAGTGATTTTTTATGTATTAGCTCTGTTCTTTTTAATGTTATTTACAGAACTTTAATGTAGTTATTACGAATCCCATTCCCTTAAATGAGAAAATTAAGGCACAAGCCAATAATATGAATAAGGCCATCAAATAATGGGAGAAGTGATACTTAAATCTAGGTAGTGACATTTGCTGATTCTCAGGCCATGATTCTCATCCCCGCTCCCACTGTGCTCTCTAAAGTGACACCTATAGGTACTTACCACATGTCAATCTGTGTCGAGTACTCGGAGGAGCCAAGCAGCACGTCGGGCGGCCGGTACCACAGGGTGACAACCTCATTTGAGTAGGTCTTCGTGGGCACAGACTTGGCTCGGGCCAGTCCTTAACCAGGAGAAAAAAACAAAGTGTTACATGTATTCAAGAACATGAGGAATATAATGGACTTCCCGGCCCCTCCCCCAACATGTCTCCACTCAATCCCACAGCCAAGGAATAAGCTTACTCTTATGTGTATGAATGCACCTCAAATAATGTCTGGGTTAATTTAAACTTAAGACGTTTTCCTTGTATTTGTGAGTCATGCTGCCCAATTATTTCCATGATGAAATTAATTCAAAATAAGCCACTGATACTGAGAAATACAATTTTACTTGCTGTAAGTATTTATTACCTTTTAACCTAATTTCAACATTCAATTGCTATATTGTTTTACTGTGAAACCTTGAAATCATTGGTTCATGATCCACTTAGGTTTTACTGACAACCTCCTTACAGAAATCTAGAGAAGGCTTCCTTGGAATAAGTTAAAATGCTCTCTGTATTCCCTTTCTATATTTTAAATTATATAGATAATTTTAAAATGAGAGGCCTCACTGCTTTGGGATACTACTAATTGGGACAATTGCCTCAATATGGAATGCACTGATTTTCCAGAAGTAAAGCCCAGAGTCCCCACCTTAGCTCTATCCCTACCCCTACACTTCTAAATCCTGATCTCCTGAAGAAGCAACAAAGAGGAACTGAAGAAATATAAATTTGTTTTTATGTATTTTATTTCAAATAATGAGAATTCATTTCTAGGCTGAGATTTCTGTTCTACATAAGTACATATCTGATTAGACTATCAAGAAAAATGTCACAAGGTAATTCAATACTGAACTGGATGAACCCATATAAAACTAGAAATTTACATGATTAGATGGCACTCACACTATTGTTAACTCAAACAATGTTGACACTATTTTACTTACAAATTTTACTCTAGCATCCCAATTTGGTGCAATATATAATTTCAATGAATTATTTCTACAATTTTTGGCAATTAGCAAGATTGAAGGCAGCATTCTGATTTGTCCTTCTAGTAACAAGAAACAAAGGACAAGGCTGTATATCTGTTTATCTTATAACTTACGCCATCAAGGCAAAAGGCCAGTTACTACTTCCTTGTACTTTACTCTTCTACTCCTGAGAAGACTCTGAAGTGTAGGATGCCGTCCAAATAGGCTCCCAGTTCAGTATTAGAATTCCAGGAGTAGCATGAAGTGAAATAAGCAATTTCTCCCAATCCGAGTTAACAGTGTAATACAGTATTATAGAAGCCAATTTTTGTTATTAATGAAAATGTCTATATCAGTAATTCTTGGATTTCTGAATTTCACTGACCCTGGTAAAAGGGTAGAATTTTTAAATGGATAAAGAACGAACAATAAAATATACAAATCACCCTCCCTTCCTAGAAACCATGAGTATTATGCACCAATAAAAACAAAATAAAGCAACAGAGACAAAGTTGATTGTATTATCTCATGGAATAATCAGAATTTCTTGTTGGCCTATGAGAAGATAAAATTTGTATTGCTTGCTTTACAGAAGCTAAAAGCAAAATTTAAAACATTCAGAGTATGCCTGGATAAAACTAGATTTTTAAATGGCCCCTGACATTCCTTTGTATCCAAAGTGGTTTCTCCGTCACTGCCACCCGTTCTGGGATTAAGCACAAAGAGCAGTGAATGTAGTTTGGCAGAGGAGGAGGGAAGAGAGGAATGGGAACAACTGTAAGGGAAATAAACTGTGTAAGAAGAAATAGTAAAATATATGGAATAATCTATAATATCTTATTTTAAAACATCTGACCCATTCATTTCATTTTTAAGGAAGAAAACACAAATACCAATTTACCTTTCAGACAAATGGTAAAATTTAAATGACCATAAGTATAGGAACTTTCAAGACAAATTCACCATGTAATAACTGTATTTTTAATTTGTTACTAAGCAATACTTGAAATATATGCATTTATGAAATTTAGTGAACTATCCCAAAAGTAAAAGTTTGCTAACTTATGAAAAACTACAAATGTTAATTGTAGAAACAGTACAGGTTTCAAAAACTAAGCTCTATTACAGTACTCAAGCTGACAGCAACACGGAAACATTAAAGCTACTCATGAAGTTCCTTCAAAATAAAAAACCATTTACTTCCTAGAAGCAAGAGAAGCATGTTATTTTATCTTGCTATCTTTTTCTTTCTTTTCTGGAGTTTGAAATGGAGTCTCATTATGTGTAGCTCAGGCTGGCCTCGAATTCACAGCAATCCTCCTGACTCAACTTTGCAAGTGCTGGGATAACAGGTGTGCACCACCACGCACAGCTATTTTACTTTCAAATCCCTCACCATCAGATAAACTAAAATGATGCAGGTAAACAGCTACAATCACACTCCTGAGCACACAGTGCACACAGAGCAGTGGCGGCCGGGATGTACTACAATCACATCCCTGAGCACACAGTGAACAAAGAGCAGTGGCGGCGGGCATGTACTACAATCACACTCCTGAGCACATGGTGAACACAGAGCAGTGGCGTCCGGCATGTACTACAATCACACACCTGAGCACACGGTGAACACAGAGCAGTGGCGGCCGGCATGTACTACAATCACACGCCTGAGCACACGGTGAACGTAGAGCAGTGGCAGGTGGCATGTACTACAGTCACATGGCTGAGCACACAGTGAATGCAGAGCAGTGGCGGTCAGCATGTACTAGTCACATCCCTGAGCACATGGTGAACACAGAGCAGTGGCGGCCAGCACATACTACAATATGCCTGAGCACACAGTGAACACGGAGCAGTGGCAGCCAGCATGTACTACAATCACATGCCTGAGCACACAGTGAACGCAGAGCAGTGGCGGCCGGCATGTACTACAATCATGTCCCTGAGCACACGGTGAACACAGAGCAGTGGCGGCCGGCATGTACTACAATCACATCCCTGAGCACACGGTGAACAGGGCAGTGGCAGTGGCATATAATAAGGGAACCTCTTTCCCAGAGGTGAATTCCAAACTCTTGGGTCCTATTTTCTACTCTTGAAAAATTACGGACCCAGGCCAGGTATGGGGGCACACATCTGTAATCCCAGCACTTGGGAAGCTGGGACAGGAGCATTGCCACAAATTTAAGGACAGCCTAGGCTACATGATGCATTCAAGACCAGCTTCAACTACATAGAGAAACTATGTCTCAAAAAACAGAAGTATAGTAAGGCTGGGGATATAGCTCAGTGGCACACGCAGAAGGTCCTGAGTTTGATTCCTAGTACCCCCCACAAAAAAAGACAGAATCGAAAGTACAGTAAGGACCCAAGAACATAGCAAGTGTATAATAAACAGCAGCTATTTCTATAGGTTGGAAGATTTAGTACACCACTGACAGAAGTACTATGTATTTCATTTAAGGAAGAAAAAACTGCTTCAAATTTTAAATTGTGATATAGTATTTTGTTATTGGGGTTTTTACTTTATACTTAATAAAAAAGGTCTCTAGATTTAAGTATAAATTTACATCAGACACCATTTTTGTATATGCATAAAAGATACACATTTGACTGGAAAGAACAATAAAATATTAAGGACCCCCAAATTTTTAAGTACCTATATAATTTTTGATAACATATTTGAAATTAAAACAAAGGAAACTTAAAATACTCATTTAGTACTTACTCATTTAAAACACCACTCAGGGGGATATATGTGTCTAAGTACAGCACTTGCTTAGTGCAAGAGGCCGTGGTTCTAATACTACTACAAAACCAACCCAAACCAAATCAAACCACAACAAAAAAAATACCATTCATGCATGCTATCATTAATAATATATTTTAACCATTTTTCCAGGTATTAAGAACAGCCCTTTTTCTCGTTTGGTACTGGGAATCAAACTCAGGGGCTTGCACCGGCCAGACAGGACCCTATATTAGCATAAGAGCTGGACTCCATGTTTACTTTTGCATTCAGTGTTGTGATATGCTGCTTTGATACATATCACAATATACGTTTCACAGCATACCAAATACATGTATGTATGCATATATATGTGAAGAAAATCAAATCTCATACAGATAAATTGGAAACAGGAAACAGAAGGCACATTTTAACAGTCTTCTCTGGTAATTGTGGACAGCTCTCTTTGACACTATGTTAGAAGTAGGGAAAGTAAATTGTATCTTAAAGGTTATGTGGTAACAGCAATACCAGTGAAGTTGTACTTCTGTTAAAATCCACTGGTCTATCTTGTATTCTCTAAATAAACCTTTTACCAATGTACAAGATGCATTGGTAATTTGGAAAATAATGGTTCCCTGAGTTATATATATTACAAATGTTCTTAATATCAAAAAAATCCTGTTAATATCTCCACTGATCTCAATAGAAAAGTCTCTGGGTATTGGAAAATTATTAAACCCAAAGCAGCAATTCTAAATTTTTAAACTGTAACTTTTGTTTGAAAATTTGAATTTTATGATTGACAAGAAATACTTTGTGTTTTTTCTGTAAAATGATAGGCTCAGTTCATTCATTTTCAAGAAAATTCTGACAAATATCTAAGTCTAAATAAATAACCACAGTTGGGCTGTTGGTCCATTTTTAAAAAGTAAACTGTTATTTCTTAAAAAAAAAGGGGGGGGTCTAGTTCAGCTTGAACCCAAATAATCACACAACATTTTTTGAGATAATTGTAGTATTTCTGTGTAGCATTCTGTGAACATGTTTTATGTATAATTCCTACTCATTACAAAAAATATTTCAAAGGTATGTACTCAAAGATGGAGATTTAATAAAGTTAATAAATTTCCCTAAAAGTATGCAGCTGGTAAAAGAATGTAATTGTATATACTTTGGTGGCACTGACTTGACATATAAGTAAACGGTTGATTTCCCTTTCTTATTATTTTTGTATCATCAGTGCAAATATTAACTAAAGGAAAAAGGCAAATAACATTTAGTGTAATTTTGATAATATATTTTACCTTTGGAGTTCTCTCCTGAGAAAGGATCTCAGGAGCCCCAGAGGTTTATAGACTACAACTCCTGCCTTTTGGTATTGGGCGCTATTAACCAACATAAACCACCCACCAAAATTCTGTGAAATATCTTATTCTGCAGGGTATAGAAACAACTTCGAAACCCACATATGAAACTGTGACAATGCTTATTCTTTTTACACATAACCACCTGGAAGTACTTATAAATATCCCATCATTCCATACCAAAATCTGCTAGCTTTAGTTCTCCTTTTTCATTAATGAGGAGGTTCTGTGGTTTCAAGTCTCGATGCAACACCTTTCTCCTGTGGCAATATGCCAAGCCACGTAGAATTTGGTATAGAAACAGCTACAGAAACAAGTAAGTGAAAGTCAGTCTTACAGATAATGAACATAAGCACAAATTATAATACAAAAAAAGCAACTGGTCTAGAATAGAAAAAGAAAAAAAATCAAGTAATTTTATCCTTTAACGAACAATACCTTTTCCTTTTATAGTTGCTTGCTGAATTTTGGTTTATTAATCACCTTGAAGTATCTGCCTTTTTGATCTAATAATATCTAGAAAAATATATACTGCAAATAAAATGCTTTGTCTTAGTCGTAACAGTTCATATCTCATGAACTTACCAACCTACAAAGGCTTACAGTTTGATTTTAAAATCCTGACCTAACAAGAAAGTAGCCCTTGCCACTTACACCCCTCCTTCTAAAAACAAATGAAAACCCACATTCAATCAAAAACCAAACAAGCGAAAACCCCACACTTAATCTGGACCAATGTCTTTCAGACAAGGCACTGATAGTTTTATGAAAATTCTGAATATTACAGAGAATGTGTTACATTGCTCTGGCAAATTACTTGTTATAAAAATAAACTAGCCAGCTTCTATCACCCACCTCCTAAGTACAGTACTTTCAGCACCTCCTACTCAATCTTGAAAACCTGCTGATTCAAAAGAGGCATTAGCACTGTAGTGCTCTGAGTAACTGAAAAAAGTGATAATGGCTAATGGGAGAGGTTTCTTGGTGCATTTTGGTGGAAAGTGGGATGTGGAACTATCTTGATTCTTTGGGATTAACAATAACAAAAAAAACCTTGAAATACAAAGGACTCAAGAGGTACCTCTGACACCTTTCACTTACAAGTGAAATACAGGCATTAGAACACCACGAACAAGCCAAGGCAAGAGGTGTATGACTGCCTGAATGAATCTAAGGAGCAGAGTTTCTAGACTCTAAAATTTATGTATTTTGAAAACTCTAAAATTATTATTTCAACATTTCATTAAATTTTGTCTGAAAAACATAAATAAAATTTTAAGAAGTGAATAATAAAATGCTTTCCTACTTTTCTAGCCCATATGGATCTGGGCTTAAAAATTAAAAACTCCTCAGATCTTTGTCAAATTACTAAAGTTAAGGACCTTATTTTCCTTCCAAATTATTGATAACGTAAAAGCAGGAAAAATAAGGAGATAAACAAATGGCATTCACAATACCTTGCAAAATGAAATGTACAACCCGATGAGAATAATCTTTACAGAATGTATATGAAAATACATTTAAAGCCTTGTTCTAAAATTCTTAGCAATGTGTTACCCATGATCGGAGCTCTTTTTTAGTAACAGGAACTGGTTCACCTCTACATCTACCAAACTTACAATTTAAAAGCAACAAGACACATGTTTAAATTTACTACCTACAGAATTAGAAATGTCTTAAACATACACAGGGGACAGACTATTTCCAAAACAGGTTCTCATAAACTGTTGACCAAGTTTGGATAAATAAATCTTTGCTAAATCTGGACTATACCATTCAGGTCAAAGTGAGTAGTTCATACTATGGTAAGAACACACTTACATCCAGTGATTTTACTCAGCTAATGACTTTCAGGTTTCATCTGGTACTGTTAAAGCAAACATTTCTAGCACTGCATGAATTCTTAGCTGTATTAAGAAAACACAAGTATCTCACTTTTGTTTTGACAATATAAACAGGTATTTCCAGCATAGCAGTCCTAACATCTCTAGGCTTTTGACCTTATTCATTAGGTCAGAACCCTGAAAAGTAACCCTTTTCTTTTGCAGAAAAGTTGTTATTTTATAATGACATCCCATTTAAAATACAATTCGGGTCAAATAATCACTCTTTAAAGGAAGCCTTTTGCAAAATGGACCTATCACTGCATTCATCTTAAACATTTTTTTCCAAGCAGAATATATTCTATATGTAAACAGTAAGTTGTAATGTAAAAGAAAATGTTAAAATTTTTTTAAACTTTTAAAATGAAGTTCTACAAAAAGGTTTAATCCTAAGAAAGCTATATATATAATGCAGTAAACAGAAGTTGATTAAATATGTTCAGAAGACAATCTATTTAAAATGCTGGAGAAACTTCTGAATTAGTTACAAAGCTGGTACATTTTATTGTGTACTACAGTTCATTTATTCTTTTAACAAAATTTAAAATGGTACAGAAAAACATACCTTTACATTGTGCATACTCATGATGTTCCCACAGTCATCCATGTACTGTTTTAGGTCTTTGTCCTGAAAAACAGCACTTTACTATGTGACACATACTTTTCAGAGTAATTTTACAAACAAGCTGCTTTTCAAGAAAGATACAGGACGCACCACACCCACAATTCACTTAAACATCAATAATTAATAATGTCCTTCGGGCTGTTACAAAGTTCAATTTGCTATTAAAGTAAAATTAAATTATTAAATTTTTATTAAATGCTTACCAGATATTCAAAGACCAGAGTCAAAGATTTATCTGTGTGAACAATGTCATGTAAGGTTACTATATTTGCATGTTTTAAATCCTTTAGTAGAGAAACTGTAAAACAAAGGGGGAAAAAATGTGTCTTTAGTTTTTGGACAGCTAGCCTTCATAAAATCCTAAATTAACCTAACATATGAACTGACTTTAAGATTTGTATTTTAAATTTAAAACAGTAATTCATCAAGGGGATTGGTAGCGTAATTTTTTTTCTTTTCTTTTCTGGTTTTGGGTTTGAGACTACAGAACTCAAAGTTGCTCTGTCCCCAATATTACAATTCTCCACCTTCTGTTTTGTCTTTAGTATTACCTTCCTTAGGCTCTGCAATTCATTTAAACAAAAAGTGGAAAGGGCCTTCTTCTTCCACCTTGTTGATCAGCTTTCTCAAACCATTTCTGAATAATTCACCTTATTTCCTTATATTAATCAATGCAGGTAATTTACATACCATGTTCCCTAGGTATCAATACATAACACTTCTCCATGTCAAGTATTTGTCAACAGTTTTTGATGATTTCATCAGATTTCATTATAAACTATACAATAATTCCATTTCATTGAACATTTATATAAATTAACATTTTAAATGTCTAATATTTTCTAGTCACCTATTGTTTCTATGGCTGAACTTTTTACTTATTTTAAAATATTTATAAAGCTTTGATTTTAAAATGTTTAATATAAATATTGTACCTTCTCTTATAGCTGTACAGGGTGCACCTTCTTCATGTTCCAATCGGATTTCTTTTAAAGCCACCAAATTCTCTGTCAATTTACTTCTTCCTTTATATACTGTTGCATATGTACCCTATGAAATATATTTTTGAAGAATGTATCAAAACTGTCATGAGTCTTAACACCATCTATGCAATAAAAAGCCGTGAGTTTCTAATCTCAAACCATGCCAAATTGTATCTTGCAAAGAAAACTCCACAAAAATCAGCATTAATTTTTCTTAGAGCAGAGAAGACTGTCAGTTCCCTAACGTATAATTTCCACATTCTTATAATACTAGAGTGTTTAAAAAGTACAAAAACATACAGAGGGCAATTTACATTTTGTAATTTATTTCAGATTAACAATTGGATCAACAGTTCTAAAATCAAAGTGCTAAAAAAATTTTTAAAAATCAAAGTGCTTTATTTGCAATGGGATGTGAGAAGTAAAGGACATTAAGCACATTAAATTAAAATATAATTATATTGTTAAATCATGAAAACGTTTATCTGTTTTTAGGCTTTTCAGATTCTTTTATATATTAATTCTGCTTTTAAAAACTCCTTTAAGCTTCCTATTTCCTATTTATTTAAATCTGTTAAGCTTTTGTTCTTTCTTACTGGAAGAGTAGGTAGTTTCTAAATTACTAATGCTACAGTCAGTAGCAAATGTAAGACCATCAGGCCTTAAGAATTCCCTTATCCTTGAGATGTGTTTTCTTTAGAAATACCATGTGTTCACAAGTTTGAACGCATGGTTTCCCACAGGACAGCACAGACAGTAGACTGTGAGGAGGTTAACAGACAAAACCCTATTTGGATACACAGAAAGTACAATACTTTGTGTTTCAAAATTATAATGAGCCTAAAAAATTACTCAACTTCTTCTCAAACTGATGGGACAATTTCAAGGATGGAAAGGCTTTATTTCTAATTTTCTGTTTACTTTTCAGAATAAGATAAAATCTTTTAGTTAACCATGTTTATACTTTTTTTTCCAGATTAGCAAACACTGAAGAGTAACAGAAGGGTCCAGATGATGGACAAGAAAGAAGTCTCACATTTGAAGTAAGTACTTACCTCTCCAAGCTTCTCCAATTTGATGTAGGTTTCCATTTTCCCAAAACCAATTTCTGACTGAAAGCAAATAATTACAAATTCAGTATTTCTTCTTAAAATTTCAATTAATTTTTTTTCCAAGTTATAAAACTCCTCTGAAAAGTCTTTAGGGATAAAAAGCTCTGGCAGAGGGCTGTGCGGAAGGTCAGGCTGAGCACCCACAGACTCTGTGGAGCAGAAGAGAGGTCACTAGAGCATGTAGGCCCTGGGCCCGGCCCTGCCCAGTCAGCTCCAAGGCCTTGGACAAGTCCTCAGATCTCCCCTCAGAGCCTCCATTTCCTTGTCTATCAACTGAGAATCTGACAGTTCTCCTGCAGGGCTGCTATAAGGGCTTGGGGGAGAAATCTTAGAGCAGTGATGGTGAACCTTTCAGAGCTTTCAATGATATAAATTGCCCGATGTGGCCTGTGTGCCACAGGTTTGCCACCACTGTCTCAGAGCAGCACCTTCCGAATTACCAAGTGGCCCTCAGCCTATAAACACAGCGCAAGTGGCACCCCAGCAAAACTGGCCTTTGACACACAGGCCCTGGCCTGCACAGAAACAGCAGACCATACTGCATCTAAACCCCATCTATGACCTGGGAAAGAAGGGACAGATCCTTCTTTCATTAATTTAGGATTTGGGAAGGCTTTATAGAACATGATCATTATGAACAAGAACTGATGGTATGCATATGCATGTTATTATCATAAAGCAAGGAATGAAATCTTCTCATATCCTTAAAAAACTCAATTTTAGAACATTAGGCTTCAGGACTCACTCTAATCTACTAATATGAGCACCAAGACGGATTTCATACTGCTTGCATATATGAACCTTGTATGAACCCATAGCAACAAATTACACAAAAAGCAGCAGTCCTGGAGTCCGAGAGACAACAACATACTCTATACAGCAGACCTGAGAAAATCCTCCAATTCTCTCCTAGAGCTAGTAATTAAACTTAGTACACACCGTGGACTACCACAATGAGCATGGGTGGGGGAGACCTCACGCCACTTGTGCCCAGCATCATAAGTACACCCAACGCCCAGCTGCAAGGGGCGGGGAGCAGCAACACTGGAGATCAAGAGGTGAGAGAAGGTGAAGACCTGGAACTAGGGTGCAGACCTGGTTCTGTAGCTGGGTGGGGACAGCCTCCAAAGAGTCATAGGCGGCCTGCAGGGAGACACTAGTGGCCTATAAGGGAACCCCGGGGGCCTTGACAGGGAGCTCAGCAGCCTGAGGGGGGAGGGGGCTTCCTCCAGGCTACGTGAGAACCCTGAAGACCTGGCCTGGGCCTCCAGCAGCACAGCAACAGGGCCGAGCCCGGTGGACCTTGGGGACAACCCCATGGACTGAACCCGGCCCCTGGGAGCGCCTCACCAGGGCAGAGCCCAGCGGTCAGCTGGGGCAACCATGAGGACTCAACCAGGCCTCCAGAGGCACTGTATCAAGGAAGAGTCCCGCGGTTCACTGGGTAACCCTGCCTACTTGACTGGACCCCCAGTGGCCTTGAGGGCTTGTCAATGGGGCCTTGACCATAGTGAACCTGGTTCCCTGCCTATATACTGTCTTTGAGGATGGGTGCTTTTCCACCTCCTGCCATAGCAATTTGTGTACACCCATGTTTGTTATAACATAATTTGAAGCAGTCATGTCTCTTCCCAATGCGAGAGCCCGAGGGTGTAAATAAACCAAAAAGTACAGTTATTATTAGAGGGAAGACGACTGATTGGGTGGGAGATGAGGGTGGAGAAAACTCAATCAAAGGAGCCATCATCTGTATAACTAAGGAAAAATGCGAAGATAACATTATGTAATACAGTATCCAGTGTTAATTCCCTACTATCTTCTCTGTAATTTGGTATTTACTGTTGTGTTAACAAATGCAAAGATAACATTATGTAATACAGCATCCAGTGCTAATTCCCTACTATCTTCTCTATAATTTTGTATTTCCTGTATTGTTTTTCTGTTATTCTGGTTTATATGTCTCCATTATTTTGTCTTTAAAATAAACACATAAAATAGAACATTAGGGCCAGGGATATAGCTCAGCAGCATAAGTGCCTGCCTGGCAAGCACAAGGTCCAGAGTTTGATTCCAGTACAAAAAAAAAAAAAAAAAAAACATTAAAAGGGTCAAAAACATCAAAGTTCATAATTGTAACTGTCAACCTACTTTAAATATAAATTGGTTAACTATCTGCTATGAACATTTTATGATACTAAGAATCTTATACAAGATGATTACTTTTTCTTTCACTTATTTATTTATTTTTTTTGCGGTACTGGGGATTGAACTCAGGACCTTGTGCTTGCCAGGCAAGCACTTATTCCACTGAGCTATATCCCCTACTTTTTCTTTCAACAAAAGTGCAAAATAAGTAATTTTTCTATTTGCTTTCACCAGTCTTTGAACTACTTGGCAGAGGACTGAAAACAACAAAAAATTATTTTTTTCAGGTTCTCCAATCAAAATAGAATTTTTAAAGCACACAACAAAATCTCATTCTACTATGGATCAGGACACAGCAAACACAAGAGCAGTAATTAAATATAATTGTAGCAAAAAAAAAAAAAGAGGTTTAAAGGCAACATTTCAAACCCTTGCTTTTAAGCTTTTAACAAGCTTGCCTATTTCGTACAATGTCAATAAATGAAGTAGATCAAACAGATCCAAATACATACTAGAAACCCAATACCTTCAATAAATGTTTTTCTTAAAAAAGGAAAACAAAATTCTTAACTATGGAAGATTTAGGAAAAAAGTATAAACAGATGTAAAAATTTCAAACTGAAACAACAGAGATTTTTTAAAAAGTAAACAAAAGAGAATAAGAGTTTCTTTAAAATTGCTTCCTAGAACTCATTTGGGGACATGAAAGAAAGTAATAACTTAAAGGTTTACTTGTTTAAACGTGCTGACAGTCTTAAATACTAGTGAAAGAAGATGCGTAACTTTAGTTCTCAAAGGTATATAAACTGTATCAGTAAAAACTGTGATAGCTGTGTGTGATGGCACATGCCTATAATCCCACCACCATGGGAGCCTGACAAGTTTGAGCACAAATTGGGTGACTTACCAATTTAGGAAAGAGGAAGGAAGGAAGGAGGGAGGGAGGGAGACAGGGAGGGGAGGGGGGAGGGAGGGGGAGAGGAAGGAGGGGAGGGGAGGAGATGGGGTGGAGTTAGTTGGGTAGTTCAGTGGGTAGGCCTTGGGTTCAATCTCCAGTACCTCCTCTCCACCAACTCCTATGTTATACTCAGGATCAAATACGAAATTTTTCTGGAGCTTCCAAAAAAAAATTTAAAATGTACTTGATTATTAGACTTGGCATCACTTAAACACTGTAGACAATAGAATAATAAACTGTCCAAAGCTGAAGGGCCAAAAGCAGCCAAGGACCCTCAAAGGAAGTGTTTTTATCTTTTTGTTACAATACTAATTATGTTTATAGTCACATCGAAAGGACTTAACTCAGGTTTTGCAAGCTGAAACTTTGCTCACAGATAGGATTACTGAATGATAGAAACACTGCTTCTTTATATACTCGTCATTTTTTTCTGTGCATGTATAGTATTTTTCACGAAAAAAAATTAAATAGGAAGAAAGAAGTTTTGGAGCTATCTTACACACAACATTAACTTCTTGATTTTTACTATCAATTAACTACACAGAATAAATGAGGTAAAACTGCAAAAGATACCTTTCCAAACACAGGTGAAGTTTTTAATTTTAGTATGGAACTGGAAAATAGCCCGCTATGTGGTACATGATAGCCTAATTTTAAATAGGCTCTTACTTTATGTAATTACGTCAAAAGGCTAATTGCTAAGGTCACAGAAATGTCTGTATTTTCTTATACCTATCTTTGGAATTCAGGCATTTGAATTCATAAATATGGGAAATGTTGCACTTTTCCCATGAATTTTAAGTTCTGTGTCACCTTTTACAGAGGAAAAAAAATCGTATTTAGAATAGAGACTAGTAAGAACAATATTCCTGAATATTAAAAATGCCATTATGACAGAACTATGAATAACTACAGTTATACAAAGTATAACTGTATGCCAGGAAACATTTTCTTCTCAAGTACAGAACTTTTCTTATTCTTTTACCTTAAATAATATGCTTTTAAAGCTTCAAATATGCTTTCGTCCAATGGGAACAACCCTGACAAAAATGTTGAGGTTTGCTCTGAAGACTGATTAAAAATTAATGGCTATAAAGATAAAAATGATTTAGAGATTACTGCCTCATGTAAAGTGTGTAAGAAGTAAACTGTGCCAGGCACAGTGGCTCACAACTGTAGGCAGGAAGATGGAAAGGTCAAGCCCAGGCCTTGGCAACTTGGTGACTTAAGTGACATAATCTCAAAATAAAAGTTTTTAAAAAGGGTTGGGGAAGTTACTCAGTGTGAAGGCCCTAGCCACATTAAAGAACAAAAACAACAAGAAGCAAACAAGAGAGCGAGGGAATTCTAAGGGATGCATCAAACATTTAATACTACAAAGTCACTACTCAGAGAATGAAATTTAACATTATTAGAATATGCTGAAAATCTGCTTTCTAAAGAAAAGTATGGTTGATAGTAATTATGTAGCTAGTGAAGAGGACTTTTCAATGTCCCCAACACAAAGAAATGATAAATGTCTGAGGTGAGTGTTGTCAATAATTGATCTGATCATCACACATTGTATACATGTATTGAAATGTCATACTGTACTACATAAATAAGTATAACTACATCAGGGAAAAATAAAAATATGTATCTAAGAAAGAAAGTATATTGTACTGTAATTATGAAATATGATTGTATTATAATTATGAACTTAAATTTAAATAATTGACCTATAATATAAGCAGCACTACTAAATTCCATCCATGCACACCAACAAAGAACTGAGACAAAAACATAGGGTGGTGAGTTGTTTGTAAGACCCTAAGTCAAGAGTAGAGCAAGCCGCCCATCCTCACATTAATAGTTTCCAGCCTTAAGGACGTAATGATTACATACAAAGAATAATTAGTGAACTCGTAAGTGGAACTGTTAGAAAAATTTGCTTGCACTTTTATCTGCTGAACGTGCCAAGATTAACAACAGATACAATGACTGGCTTGTTGACATGTGCTCCTACAGAAATTATTCAGCGAACAAAGGACAGAGCTCGTTTATTCACCATGTACCCAGCACAAGGTTAGGGGCTGAGTGCGCAGTGAAGGGGACAGATGGGAGCCCACTTTCATGGGCTCACACGCTGGACTGTGTCCTATCTTATTTAGAATGCTTAAGAACAGAAGCAGGTTCAAGAAAACATCTAGAGATGAGAGCTAAAGATAATGCACAATAAACTGTATTTTGATATATGAACAGTCTTAACTTGCTTTAGAAAAAAATGAAGATCCTTTCTTTCCCATGTTCCAAGAAAATACTTCACTTTCTGGCAGCAAATTCCTGTTCAGATGGCTCTTCTAGCAAGAACATATGAATATTAAAAATACATATACATAAAAAAATCTTATAAAAGTTCCACTTACAATTCAGTGTAACTTGTAAATGTAGCACGCATTATAGGATCTAGCAACGTGGCTACTGGACCGCAGAATGATGTACGAACATGCTGGAGATGCCGTTCTAATTTAGTTTCAAAACAAGTGAAGGACACATAGCAGTGCTACCGTTGCCCTGTCAAAGGGAAGTTACGTGTACGAGAAACACTGGAGGTGGAGGAAGGTTTTCCCATGAGCCCATTTCCACCTCCCTGTGAGAATTACTGAGAGACTGTTTCAGACAGCAGTGGGTTTTATCCCTCAGACATATGGTAGCAGAAAAGAGACTGAGACCCTTAATACTACGGAGTCATTCTGCCTTGTAAGAACTGCTACTTACCATCATCACGATTCTTGCTAATCCTGTGTTGGGGATCAGGAACTATAAAATGACACAGAAGTCCTAGGCTCTCCTTACCCTGCCTGCCCTGCGGGCCCATTCTGGAATGCAGAAATCACCTTCCTCTCTAGGTCAGTGAGATTAGCACAACAGGGCTGGAGATGGATCTTGACTTGTTCCCTTTATGATGTTAAACTTGCTCCTTCTACCACTGTTTCCCCACTGTTCCAAGAAAAGCACCCGACCCATGTCCCGATACTGGCTAATAAGTAGTGGCTGGCTTGGAGCGTCTTTGTCTCTGCCCACCCTGAGGCACTGACCCCAGTCCCCCCATCTAGTATTACAAAATCTGTCTGTGTCTTACTTCATCCTTTTGCTGCACCCCTCATACAGGTAGCTGGGGATCTTGCAGGCCCCCGATAACCATGTGCTGAATATGCCAAAGGCAAACTATATGTTGACATTGAGCTTCCATTTCCACACACTATCTTTTCTATTTTGAGAGACATGACTTGATAACCTATTTCTTCATCTACTCTTAGAAATAAGAAAAGACTACCTATGATCTACATTGATAAACCCATCAATAAGGGATTAGAACTTACTGTTTGGGAAGAAGTAAACTCTTGAAATATACAGTCTACAATTTTAATACAATGAGATGACTTTCATATACTATATAGCTTTTCATTCTACTGCTGCTATACTTAACATTCTCATAAAACTGCAGGGTATGCTATTATTTTAAGTACAACAAAGCCTTCTGGTGACTCCTGATCATCTGCATATAGGTTTCCCATTAATCTAACTCTTAACTATGCTAAGATGTGGAATGCTACATTTCTTTCTTTTTTTTTGGTCTTTTTGAGACAGGGTCTCACTATGCAGTTCAGGCTGGCCTTGAGCTCACTTTGTAGCCCAGGCTAGTCTTGAACTCTCAATGATCCTCCTGCCTCAGCATCCCGAGTGGTAGGATTACAGGCATGCGCTACCACACCCAGCAGAATGCTGTATTTCTTATCAACCCTAAATAAGTTTTAAATACCATGTCACTAATTCAATAACCAGTATTTTTAACATAAGGTATGATGACTAACTATAACAGTGTCCTGGGTGGGATCCTGGGACAGAAAAAGGGTGTTGGTGAAATGTGAAAAAACTGTGGAGTTTAGTAACAGCAATGTACCAGTGTTGGTTACTTAGTTGTGACAAATGTATTAAAGTTAACATAAAATGTTAATAGCAGGTGTAACTGGGATATGGTACATAAGAAATCACTAAACTATCTTGGTGATTTTTCTGTAAACCTAAAACCAAAATTAGTAGTTTAAATAGAGTCAATGGGAAGGAATAAGAAAGGGAGATCGAATGTAAGAGTAAGTAGACAGGGATAACAGGTATTCTAAGCACACTGAGAGGATGAGACCGGCAGAAGCAGGGCTTCGCAATATTAAAAGAAAAAGAACAGAGAAAGTGTGGGTAGATTTGCATGCTTGTTACTCAGAAAATGAGGAGTTTCTGGTCTGTAACTTCTATTTACTTTATCATGTAGGAAGGAAAAGACATCACCTGTAGGATAAAAGGTGAGCTAATCAAAGACAGACAGTGGAGCAGACAGGCAATACTGAGACCATCTGAGGCTGACTATCGTGAACTTACAGTACATCCAACCAGTCACCCTACGGCTACAGAACTGAACTCTACCACTCGTTTCTTACCTCCTGTGCAACCCAATGTTTTATGTCATTTGCACTTTTCTATTATGATATGGCTATTGGAAAATACGAAAGCAATACACTAAAAGTTTTGTGCCTTTAGAAAGGTAAGACTAAAATTTTCTATGTGGGCTTAAAACCTTATTTTTACATAGCGCACACTGCCCATGGACACACGAACTCTGACACACGCAAGAGTACTTGTCTGTCCTCAGCTGCTTCGCGTCCGGCCCTAACCTTCACACTCTTCACATAAACCTCAGGGTTCAGGTTCCTCTAGTCACCTCCTTGAAGTGATCTCAAGATCGATCAAGGAGAACTGAACCTTGAAAAAGAACTTACTTTTTAGTTATTTACAGAATACATGGCCTACACTGGTGCCACACACCTGTAATCCCAGTACTCCAGAGGCTGAGGCAGGAGGATCGCTGCAAGTTCAACACCAGCTACACAGGGAGTTCAAGACCAGCCTGAACTATATAAACAGCGTGTCTCAAAAAACCAAACTAAACAGAGCTGGGGATATAGCTCAGTGGAATAAGCGCCTGCCTAGCAAGCGCAGGGTCCTGAGTTTGATCCCCACTACCGCCAAAAAAAAAAAAAAAAAAAAACCAAACTAAACAAACAAATACACGGTCTGTGGAAAACATGAATACTATCTAACACATGTAAATAGCGGCAAACACCTTAAACAACTTTCCATCCATCCCTAACCTTCACATGTCCCCGTTGCCTGCTTTTAAATAAATGCCTAACGTATAGATTTTCATATTGAAGAATAATTTTCTGATATACTTCAAAATAATGTGCTTTTAATATGGTAAATGAAGAATGAAAGGATCCATGAAAAGATCCAGAGATGAAAAGCAAACAGAACTGGCATGACTTATCTGTGACATATAAGCCATTTCAAAACCAAAAGTCAAGGGAGGAAGATAGAACAGGCAACTACAATAAAAACTCCAATTACTTAACATTCATTAGAGGGCACTGTTTTAATTTCATGTAGACTCAAAAAAAAAAAAAAAAGCTCTTAGATGATAATGCTAAGAACGCCTGATTAGAGCAGGCGAGTGTAGTTCAGTGGCACAGTGCCTGCTTAGTATGTGGGAGGCCCCTTGCTTGATCCATAGGACAAGACAAGACATGATGGGAAGAATAAAAAATTAAGAAAAACCATATGGTGATTAAATCATACTTTTCTCCCTATCAGAACAAACACAATTTCAAAATTTATCTTAAGTGCCAATAAAAATTGACAGTCAAAGAAAACCTTTGGGGTGTGGTAGGTCACATCTGCAATCCCAGAGCTCGGGAAACTGAGGTAGGGAGACTGCTGCAGGTTCAAGGCCAGCCTGAGCTACATAGTGAGTTCAAAAGCAGCTTGAACTACATGGTGAGACACTGCCTCAAAAAAAAAGAGAGAAAGAAAAAATCTGTGACCAGAAAATCAAGTAACAAAATTATCTTAATTAACTTTTATACAGTGCTGCAAAATTGTAATGATCATAGACCTACACCAAAATCAAATTGGTGTAACATTTAATGAATGCACCCACAGTGTATACAGAATCAAGTAATTTACTTCATCAAAACAGAAGATATTGGTGAATAAAAAAATTACATCATATAACATGTACCTTCTGGCAATCCAGAAGTCATCATCAACTGCTCTCCCTTCGGTACAGTGTTCAACTCGGTACCAGGTCCTGTCTATTTACCTCTGTGATCCCTAGAGGGTATGTCCTATTTTCTGGTTCCACAGGAGTGCCACATTATTTGAGTAAATTTCTAATATCCGCATGCTTCTAGTCTTTCTTGACTACTACTTTATTGTTTAAGTTTTCTGATGCTATCATTTGAAATAAAAATGTGATGTCAACCATTGTTTAAGTAGATACCTACAAGGTCCTCCCATTACATGGGAAGAAGTAACAGACTCCATGGCCTGACATCTAAGGCTTTTTATACTCCGGACCCATCCTACACTTTGAAGTCCTATTCCATATTTGCTTTTTGTATCACTTACAGTATCCCCAACTGACACATACATTTATATTTCTGTGTTTATCTTTCCTCTGCTTAGAACATACAAGTGTTTTAATTCATAGATCCATTTTCAATTTGAAAGATTCCTACTCATTCTTGTTCAAGTGTAACATCCTTTGTAGGTCTGTGATTCACAGACATTTCCCTTGCTGCCTCCTCTGTTATTCAATGGCACTTGGTATGTAAACCTAGGACAGGACTACCATCACCCAAAGACATGCGCACACATGCAATTGTCTGAATTTATGTCAAAGGTGATGGTGCAACAGGGAAAACTTTCCTTTCCATAAGGTGCTGGCCCAATTGCTACACACTAGAAGAAATTTCCATGACATAAAACTCATAAGGCTCCTTTAAAGAGAATGTATAAACAATTCTGAAAAATCAGTAAGAAAAGGTAGAAAATTCAGTAAAGACACAACAGATTTAAGCAGTCAATTTACAAAATGTCTAAATGACCAACAAAAATATTTGAAAGCGTTCAACTTAGTCATCAAAGAGATCACAGAATAAAACCATAAGGTCACTATTTTTAAAGCCAGGCATGGTGGCACATGCCTGTAATCCTAGCACTCAGGAGGCTGAGGCAGGAAGATCGTTGTGAGTTTGAGGCCAGCCTAGGCTACAAATTGAGCTCAAGGCTAACCCAAACTACACAGGAAGATCCTGTCTCAAAAAGAAGAAGAAAAAAAAAAAAGACCACTATTTTCAAGAAAAGTTTAAATTTAAAGAAAAAAGGAGGAAAAAGACAACAAAAGTTGGCAAAGAGCAACTATAAATATCACACAGTGGTGAGGAGTATGAATTGGCACTAACTACCCCTTCAGCCAGCTGCAGGAGGACAGAACCTGCATGCACATGATCCAGGGATTCCACTCCAAGGTACGTACACAGCAGTAATTTTTATATATGCTGACCAAAAAACATGCATAGGAATGGCAAGAGAACCACAACTCAGTAATGGTCAGAAACCAAAAACAAGCCCAATGCTCATCAACAAGAGAAGGGATAAAGGAGAACACACCCCTCCCAAGCATGACTACTCATGATCATACAGCAACAAGCACAAATAATCCATACCTACATGCAACAACATAGACCACACTCACAAGCTTAATAGTGAGCAAAAGAAATTAACTTTTATATTTTGTATGCTTTCCTATGTGTTGACACACATACTACATTTTATATATATACGAAAACTTTGTTAAGTATGCATTTCCATATATTCATACAAGATATTTTAGTAATTTATATTTTCAAAATTATATAAAGTTCAAAAGTTTAAGAATAATCAGAAAATATTGTTATGTTTTAGAAATAAGAATGTGTACCTGAATGGCAATATAAATGATTCATATATTAAAACGAACTATCAAAATAATACAATGAAAACAATGTGGCCCGTATGATCAAAACTAATCTTTGGGATTTGCAGACAGATTACGGCCTCAGATGAGGAAGTACCATGTGAAGAGAAAGGTAATAGAAGGGGGTTTCTGGGATACTTTGAAATTTCCTTTTATTCCCATAGGTACTGTTTACACAGGTATGTTAACACTGCAAAAACACATTGTATTGTATGGTTATGGCTGGAGTAGTTACTGTACTGTACAATGGTATATATTAAGATATGTTTGTATATCCAATATGCTGTGGTTGATACATGGTGTCAACTTGAGGAGTCTAGAGCAGTTCCACATCCTGGGGTGAAAAGGACATGCCCTTCCTGCTCTACGATGTTGTTCACTGTGCCAATGTGACAAGTTTAGAAGGACACTAAGTGCTGAGCAGGGGCCCAGGGTGCTTACTTTGTATACATCCTGAGCCTGTGCAAGAGGAGGGTATGGAGATTACGTGAGTGCTACATGCCCCTGGGCGGGGGCAGCCTGTTTACAATACAAAGGAGGAAAAGAGGCTTGCTCCCCTGTGCCTTTATTGCTCTCGCTGCTTTGGCTATCTTCTGCTGCCTCGAAGTGTTACCCCTGTGCCATGCTACCCCAACTTGGAGCCACTGATTACAGACTGAAACCTCCACAAATGGTAAGCTAAATAAACCTTTCCTTCCTTAATGTTGGATATTTTCTCTCAGCAACGAGAGAAAAGTAATCAAGACACAAAACACATAGTACATATATCTAAGAGACAGATCTAATAACGTAGTCTGTACATCTAACATATAACAATAAAATTTACCAAAGACAGAATATAGTTTAGATTCCATTCTAATATATGAGCATTTTAAGAGCTTTAATAACTTTTAACAATGAAAAATGATAAAATCTAGACGATAATGTAATTAATTTTAACTACTCAAAAGTTATATATAAAAATTAATTTAGGGACAACGTATGTTTATGTTGGACTGCTTGCCTAGCATGTACTACAAAAAAAATCTAAGAAATAAAAAAAGCTTCAGAAAATCAAACAGATCTGATGGTTGCAGGTATAGGACAGCAAAAACTTACTAAGGAAGCTCTACGAGACCTTCGGCTCATTGGTTGATCAAATGGTGGACTGTTGATTTGTAATTTTTCGAGATACCCATCAGGTATTCTGATATCTGCTGGCAGGGATAACCGCTTATTTAAATCCTACAAAAAGGAAACAAACAACAAAAAAACCTTAGATAATCAAATATAGAAAAAAACCTTTGAATTAATAGGCTTTACTGTATTATTTTTTAGTGATAAGTAATAAAAGTTTTATTACAGTTGCAAAGTTACCCATATTAGTTACATGTATCATACTGAAGATAAAAATATTTACTGTTAACAAAGATATATAGTGCAGTTTTTACATAAATAATAAAAGGACCCAGGTACTTTTGAGTCCTTTCATTGGTAATTTACTCTGAAATTATTATACCCTGAAGTATCATCTATATAGAGTAGGAATAGGCAAAGACTACCACAAAATGTCATCAACTTAAATAAACAAGAAGATATTATAATTTTATATACAATATGGAAAACTACTATACTCCCTTAACTCTATTTCATTTCATTAGAGAAAGTGAGCTGTGAGAAACCTGAAAAGGAATCGTGCCTCTGTCATCAAATCAGGAAACAAATCTATAAAAAGAAATCCCTTCCACTCATGTTAGTTAATCAAGCCATACACAGGAAATATATAAATATTCATGGAGACACATAAGATTTAAGTAGACATAAAAAAAAAATTTAAGTAGACATATCATGTTCCTAGATGGTAAGACTAAACAATGAAACAATACTGATTTTTACTATATTAATTTATGTATTTTTCATAACCCAAAGAACTAATCAGAATATATTCAGAACATGTCTAAAATTCATCTAGAAAAAAATATCCAAAAACATTCTAAAGTAGAGAACAGATCTTCCATTACTTGCTATGGGGTTAAGTACTGAAAAATACATTTTAAGTTGAAAATATAGATGGCTCCAAAATATACTGAACACACTAATTTTCTGAACACCTTAGTGTAGTACACAGTGACTGCAAGGCTAACCGGGTGCTGTGGGACTGCTACCACCCAGCAAGGCTAGAGAATACTGTGCTGTACATTACTAGCCCAGGAAAAGATCAAAATTCAAAACGTGAAGCACAGTGTTTACTGAGTGCATATTGATTTTACACCATTGTAAAGATAAAACTCATCAAATGAATCACGATAAGTCAGGGACTGCCTGCACATATCTGCAAGTTTTTCCAGATCCTAAAACGAAAAAGAATACAGCCTAGAGTCTGTCACCTTTGAGAAAATAAATATGATTCAATGAAAGAATCAGAAAGTGCAGATACAGATTCTAAGGCTAACACATTTTAAAAATGTAACAAAAGGTTACATGTTATAAAGAAAAATAAGGAATATTTTATGTTACTGTGATATCTATACTGTTATACAGATACTGTGATGATCCCAAGAGTTACACGTATTCATTTATCACTCAAAATTAATATTGTTTTTCTGAACTCATTCAGAAGGAATCTTTTAATAAGGAAAACATATTAAGCCAACAGGACAAATGCTGCAATCACTACTGTCTGGACAACAATAAAAAAAAAAATTTAAGACATGTTCAATTTTTTTGCAGAAAACAGCTTTAATCTACAGTCATACTAAAATGGTAGTCACCACAATTGCCTTCTGTCCTCCAGGTTATAACAGTGATAGAGAAAGGGGGAACGCATTCTGTATGCTGTTACACGGAGAAATAATATAAATGTGCTACAGAGATCTGCAAGCACAGTGAACCACAGAGAAAATGATACTCACAAAGCAAGGTGGGGAAAGCTGGTGTCTATTTTATGCATGTGTCTTAAAATTTGAAATAAAATATATAAAATACGAAGTAAAGCTAGGCGCTGAGAGACACACCTACACTCCCCGCACTATAAGAAGCTGAGGCAGGAGGACTGACGTTTGAGCCCAGACTGAGTAGTGCAGCAATGTAGTGAGACCTCGTCTCAAAATTTAAAAACTAAATTTAAAAAATTTTTTTAATGAGAAGGAATCCAAGGATACAGCTCAGTGCCAAGGCCATTGGGTCTACAGACAATAAGAGTCAGTTCATAGACTAGTCTTTTAAAAACTTTTTTAAAGCTGGTAATCCAATTCCCAGTTTTTGCCTGCTCCCCTCAAAAACACCCATATGAATCTCAAAAAGCTATACTTAAGATCATTATCTTCTAAAAAGAAGACTCTGCTAATTTATCATTCTAGATTTCCAGAATTTTTAAAAGTTCACTTTTGCTTTACAAGGAATTTATAACAGTGTTTTGTAGAACATGAACAACTATAATTAATGCATATGTGCTTTGGGCTATTAATTAGAAAAAAAGGAAACATGCACAGACTACAACACACTAATGCAAAGAAGCAGTTGTCTTACAAATATCACTTGCCATCATAAAAATTTTCAAATGGCATTTATTTGCTTAATATCTATGTATGTGTTAGTTTAGACACACAGACTCACATACAAAAGTATCTGTATATTTTAGGTGGCTACCTCCATTGAGATCCGCCTATGTATACGATTTCTGAGACAAACACCCGTAGGTGACTGGACTTCATCGGATGATGTCCCAGAAGCTTGGTCACTCTCACCGTCTGATCCCATCTTTAGATTCTCATGAACAATATCTGTATCAGAAAATGAGGCACAATTTACCTTAAAGAAAATATATTCTACTATATGATATAATTTCTCACTACAGGTAAAATATATTCAGTCAACATGCAAAAATTATAGCATTAAGTCATAGATATGCAATTAATAGATCAAAACATAATTTTAATTGTCTCAAAACAGTAAGGAATAACTTTACATTCTGATTATCAATAATTACGAAAGAACTAGCATTTAAGTTTTTTTTACCAAGATAAACGTTACAGCTTATGTCTGGATGTTCCCCAAAGGCGCAAGCCTTCACAGGTAGGGCTTTTTCAGAGGTGGCTGGATCTAGAGTGTGTGATGCTGTGTGATTACTAAATCAGTCCACTTATTGGCTTGGCACCACCCTAATCCCCATACCCTACATAGAGTAAAAAAGGGCAGACAGAAGTTGCTACGGTCCTTTGTGTGCCCTCACCGCCTGCCTGCTTGCCGTGGACTGTCTCTCCTCTGCACTGCCCATGTGCTGTGCCATGCTATCTTGGAGGCACGCAACGACAAATGATGAAGTATGAGTCAAATAAGCCTTTTCCTCCTTTAACTTTAGGTTTTGAGTATTTTATCTCAGCAACAAGAAAAGTAACTAAGACATCAAATAAAATTACAGACTGGAAATGATACTTAAGAATTAGTCACTTCTCTTTTTCCAGATCTGAGACTTGGAAAGCTACTTGACTTTTAAAAGGTCATAGCCTGAAGGCAGAACAGACTAGAAACCTGTTCTTCTGACTCTCATTTAGTTTAGTATTCTTTCAATTAAATAATATATCATTGGGTCCACAGACAAGTAGAGTCGGTTCACAGAATATTCTTTTAAAAACATTTTAAAAGCTGCTAATCTAACTAGTCCTCCCCAAACCCCAGGGTTAACATTTCAAATATTATTCAGAGTTTGGCATGGCAGTGCACACCTGTAATTCCCACATTCTGGGAAGTTGAGACAGGAGGATCACAAGTTCAAACCCTGCCTGGGCAACTTAGTGAGACCCTATGTTACAAAACAAAATGACTCTGGGATGTAGATCAGTGTGAAGGCCCTGGGTACTGAGGGAAGGGGGAGGGGGCTGAGAGTCCCTGAATATCTATTTTGTATCAAACTACAAAAACAAGTTTATGACTTCTCAAAGCTCAAACATCTGCTAAGAAGAAGAATATATATTACAATAACAGAAGTAGAAAGGAGGGGGATTAATTTTATCCGGAAATATTAAGAACAAGCATGTATACTTCCATACTCGTGTTTATATTTGCGTTTGTCACTCATTCTTTAATGCATCTAGCAAGTGTAGCTCATTAGAAATAAAAGTTAGACCTAGAGCCATCTCTCACCATTACTGCTCTCTGTGATTTTTTCATTCCTAAGAGTCCTGTGTTGCTTCATGCTGCAGTGTCTTGACATACTTTTTCCCTCCCATTATATTAACCTGGAAAACTCAGAGTTATTCTTCAAAACTATGCTCACCATTCAGTGAAGTCTTTTAAAATCTCAGACACAGCTAACATCTGCTGCACTAAAGAAAACTTTTTGGTTCACATGATTTTATATCACACTCTTGGACTCTTGGGAGCAGGATTTGATTATCTGTTTTTGTGTCTTCCAGACTTAAAAGTGCCTGGCACTTGAAAGGGTCCTGAATATTCAGTGAACTGAATGTTAACCAAAAAGCAAAGAATGGTCAAGATAACTGGATTTTTTTTTTTTTTTTTTTTTGTCTTGTCTTTTTGAGACAGGGTCTTGCTATGCAGTTCAGACTGGCTTTGAGCTCACTTTGTAGCCCAAGCCAGTCTGGAACTCCCAATGATCCTCCTGCCTCAGCCCCCCCGAGTGCTGGAATTACAGGCATGCGCCACTACGCCCTTGCTGGACAAATGAAATGCTATATGTTAAGCATAAATTTAAACTTAATGAACATATTTACTTACAAAAGTGAGAGAACTGCTTACATTAAGAAAGATTGAAATCAAGGGTCTCATAGCAAATCAATATTATTTCAGTATTTTGGCTTGGTAACTTAGTACTGAGAAAATTCCAACTCCTATTCATAAGCAGTTATAAATGGTAACAGAATACACTTTAACTCTACAGAGATTTCTGGAGAAATGTTGTGGTGAGATCTGAACAAAAAATTAACAACAAAAGTCAATGTAGCCAATGTATTGGTGACTGACTCCTCATCTCTTAAAATTGGTACCTAAAGAATCTAAGATCACACATCCTTTTCTGTCATATTGCTAAATGTTACAAGACAATTTAACTAAGGTTGCCATTGCTAGCAAAATCTAAACACCTACTTCTTCAAGGAAATGTAACTTGCAAGAATGTAGGGGTAAGACCCAAGAAGTAAAAACAGGGAGAGAACTGAAAACCCAAAGCTCTCAGTGCACAGACTCTGCCACCTTGGCAGGGTGAGTTTCAGAGCTTGGTATGAAGATGTCTGGGTTTAGGTACCATCACAGGATTAAAGATGAAACCCTCGGTACCTGGGTTGCAAGTGAGACTCTCTCATAGAAAGGCCCTGCTCTTAAAAGTGCCAAGGCTTTGAGACACACAGCTCAGGATTTTTTAAAAGCCTTGTTACATATGGGTTACAAAAGAAATTCATTCATCTGAACCGAACAAATACTGAGTACCATCTGACTTGACCAAGAAATTCCATTACTAACAAACCAGTATAGTTCTAACACTTCTATGGGTTTGTAGCTTTGCTTCCTCTGAAACAAAAGTGAAACAATAACTGTGTCAGAACTTACTTGTCAGCAGGGTAAGGAACTTCCTTGCTGAATCAGGTGGCAGTTTTTAAGAACTAAAAGAATAGTTCAATTTACTAGTCAATTGTTGTGCACTTTTGGGGCTTTTCACACAGCTGTGAAAGTTTCTGACACAGTACACTTTTTTTCGGTACCAGGAATCAAACTCAGCACCTTGCGCTTGCCAGGCATGCACTTGTGCTGCTGAGCTATTTCCCCAGCCACATTACACTTTTAAATTTTACCGGCATTACTAATATTTTCAACATAGCTTTCTTAAATCTATAACAGAAAAGGGTTTTGGGTTTTGATTTTTTTGTTTGGTTTGATTTGGTTTGGGCACTGGAGATTGAACCTTGGGGGCCTTGACACTGAGCTCATCCCAGCCCTTATCTTACTAAGATGGGATCTTGGTAAATTGCCCAGGCTGGATTTGCACTTGAGACCCTCCTAGCTCAACGTCCCCACAGCACACTGGGTTTACAGGCATGTACCATCATGCCCAGCAATCATGGATGTTGGCCACTGAACTAAAAATGCATTTTGCATTTGTTTAGAGACTTTCCAGCCAAAGGAAAAAAATATGCAACAGAGACAATAGTCCATAAAATCTAAAAAATTTGCTAATCAGCTTTTGGTCTAGTCAATGAACAAAGCAGTAAGCCCCTCTAACCTGCAGTGTTTACTGATTCCATGAGGTAAACACTCCCTCTGTGGCCAATTTCAAGCTACCGACATAACAGCAACTGAGCAGTCACCATTTGGAAGAAGTGCGCAGCAGCACACTGTGACACAGTACTGTAACAGCACAGATACAGCAAATAACCCTTACCTCACAGGGGCCATAAAAAGCAGTAAGAGAGTTTTAGGAAATGACGTCTTGAGTATTTATTCATCACCTGTGTTTTAATTTAGCTCATCTATCCGTATATAAGCTTATTATATTAGCTTATGTAACTGTAAGCTTATATATGCTTTACAAATAATGATTTAAAAATAGCTGTTTTTAAATATGGCTACTATTATTAATAGCTATGTTGAACAACCAACTTGCAAAGCTCCTAAAGATTTAACACTCATCTCTCCTGAAGCAGAGCAAGCCGATCCCAGCATACCATTCTGTTTGGCTGCACTCACAGGGATAAGGTTGCACACACTTCCCACAGACACCACTTCAATGTAGGTAAGCTTATACTCTCAGACTAATGTAACACATCAAGAAATAATCTACCATGCAAGAAATGGAGCAGGCAGTAGAAAAAATTCACAGGAACTTCAAGAAATATCATTATCTAATGAGACAATAAACTAGCTATATTTAAAAGGATTTTTAAAATCAAAACATGGTAAGATACTAACAAAAAAACAGAGAAATGATCATAAAGAAATAATTGTAGATACATGTTTTCCCTGTATATTTAAAAGAACACAGTGATAAAAAGTAACACCATCAGTGATAACCTAATCACTGCATTACTCTATCAGCGGGTGATGATTTAAAGTGCTGCTGAGGTAAGACCCTAAATTAAGCCCCAACCTAAGCAGCCATTCATCTTGAAATTTTGCATCTACTCTTACAGGGTGTGTTTTTTCTCTAGTAGACAGGTGTCCAAATATTGCTGTCCTTTTCCATAGTGTCAGCCCTACTACCTCTCTAGAACTTCCCCTCTTTCTGCTGTCCTTCCTACTCCTACCTTGGTTTTTATCTGACAGAGAGAAATCAGATAATAAAGGTTCACTGACTTCCATAAAACTAAAACACAGGGCTGGGGATTTAGCTCAGTGGAATAAGCGCCTGCCTAGCAAGCGCAGGGTCCTGAGTTCGATGCCCAGTACCGCAAAAAAAAAAAAAAAAAAAAAACAAACTAAAACACAAATATGTACATGTCCTACAATCAGGAAGTTAAATATAGTAGAGAAATAACCAAATTACCTAATCTGCTTCCATTTCTCGGCATTGCCATGAAGGAGCCAAGGCTGCCTCCAATAACACTGTGGGGTCTCCGCAGTGGGGGCTTCTTGAAAGACCCTGTGTACTGGTGGAGGAAGGAATGCATACTGTGAGACGTGGGAGGCCTGCCATTCTTCACAATAGGCTCTGTGGTTCACAAAATCCAAAATTCATTCCATCGCCAGCCCAAGATTCAGGATCATATGAGAAGGATCAGGAAAGCGAAACAGAAAACAAAACAAAATGCTGTAACAGAGGTCATTACATTTAGCCTTACTTCTCTGGCTACCTAATATAAATATTAAGTTAAAATAATATATATAATATATATTATTTTATATATATGAAAAGTCTCTATGAAAGAGTATTTATAGAAATTAGTTGGACTAAGAACTTTCCTATACATTTCTCATATAACCAAAATTAATAATCACTGAACTACTAATGTAGCCTACCAGTTTTTTATTTGCTTATTTTAATGTCTTAGGACTATTTCCACACTGCTTTTCCATGTACTGATTTGATGAACAAACTAGAAATACTGAAGTGTGCATCAACATAGAGGCTCTGAAATTACTGCCCAAGTTTGGAATTTTTAATATAAGGAGTCTTTAAACAATGACAGGCTCATTAAAGCACAAAGTATCCAAATATAGCACTTAAAAAGTATTTACACAGGAAAAAATCTGAGTAAGATTTGTTTGAATGTCTGTTTTAATTCTTTTGAGTTTATCCTTAGAAATGGAACTGCTGAATTATATGGTTTTACGTTTATGAGGAAATGAAATAGATTACTTTTTGGTAGTTTTTAAGAAAGTAAACATTTAATGCTTTTTTAGTTAAAATGTGATGAGCTCAGAATCATTTTTCCTTAGAGATACTTTAGGAAAACTACTTTACACTTCCGTTTATAAATTTTTGTACAAACATTTCATTTTATACTTAAGGAAAGCTGTACTAAGTGAAGGTCAGAATGCTTAAATCGACCAAGTTTGTAAACTTTCATATTATTTTTAACACACTGACTACAAAATCAGGATTCATCTTTCCCTAGATTGAATCCACCCCGTCATGTGCAAACATCCGAGTTAAATAAATACACCCAGTAATGTGAATTATTATTATATTAGTACATTTATAACTGAGTTTAAAACTTCACAGTGTAGCTCAGTGAACAAAATGACAGAATTACGAACTCAAAGCCCATTTGTAAGAAAGAGGAGTATATACCAGTGAGAAACTATGTGCATATATATAACCCAAAGCATCACATGTACCACAGTTTTTCTAAGATGTTGATAGTACTACTTCTCAAAGTGTATACTTCCCCATTCAACTGGTTCTAGCATATGCATGACAGCTACATGACTATATGTAATGCAAAAATAACAGGATTGTGGTGATACATGTGATTAAACAAGAGACGGGACATCAAAAATCGATCCAAACAGAGTTTACTCAGGGAAATAATAAACTATATTTCTCATATTCCACACTACCACTCTCTTTAGCTGACATCAGACAAAGACCATTTTTGGTTTATAAACTCACTATATCCTGTATGAGCAGATTAAAAAGTATTATCACACACTTGTAACAGTTTGACATAGACCATGTTTATGCATGACCTATCTTAGAAACTTTTTGTGCTTTAAAAAATTGAAACAAAAAACTAGACTCCATAGGGAAAGAATGTGTTGGATAGAACCAGTTATCAGGCACTGGTAGGTGACCAAAGAGATGCAGAATCTCTGCCAAGGCTGCTCCTGAAATCCAAGAAAAAGAATAAGCCAAAGCAGGTTACAGTAGTCCATGCCACCAGCAATCTCTTCAGCCCAGGAAGAAGCAATGTTTATTTATTATGAGGTCTTCAAGTATTATTTCAAGCAACTCAGTCCAAAAGAAACAGAGCTCCTATTTTCTCTTTTTACCTTTTAGAATTACTATTATAGTAAAAGAAAATTTTAATAATAAAAACCATTTGAAAAAATTAGGATTTTTAACATTTAACCATTTGTTACAAACGATGTGTCTTCTAAGATACTATTAAAATATTCCAGAAAATATGTAATCAGCCTAAAAAAATAACTAGCTCTTCAAAATGTTTCTTTGATCCATAGTTTTTCTAAAAAAATATAAAAAGAGAATTGCTTTGTAGTCAAATACACATTAAGAATGTGTCTTAGACACTACTGACCAAGATGCACACTGTGCATATTTTACTCCTGAACATCACTGGTGAACATACTGGCAAGACTCTTGCTATCTTAAGAATGAACACATTGGATTTAATTAACATGAAGTCTTCAACGGGAGTTGGCTATTGCTCCATGTCTCCAGCACAATCAGCTTATAAGAGGAAGAAATTACTATAAAATCATCTTCAGAATTTGATCCAAATGCAAAATTTCCCCACCTACATATAATTATATCCTAATTATTATTTTACATTCCCTACTGAGCCCCTCTCTCTTTTCCTCATGTTAAAAACAAAACTGGGAATGTCAAAGGAAAACACTAGGAAAACCAAGAAGGTCTGAGAAAACAGATGTGACGCTTTAGATGAAATGAAAAAACCTAAATTGTAACACGCTGACTATGCTAACAGTCACCCAACAACCTGGGGACCCTTGAAAAACCCCAAACAAGGTTTGGTAAACGTTACCCTTTTGAAAAAACCAAACAAGGTATCTAAAGCCTGAGCAAGATAGATGATATCCAGGGCCAACCAACTCTGTCACTGTATTAGTATATTCCAAATGGCAGCCCATGACTCATAACTTAAAATGCAGCCCCTTCCCACGACACCTTTCCCTTTCTCACAACACAAGCATCTACACAGAGTGGCAGTGTGACTGTGTTCGTGTTTTTGCCCAGGGCTACCAATCTGTAAGGGCAGAATTTCAAGGCACAAGCAATCATGGCTTGCCACATTCTCTACATATGCTAACACACACTGAAATTCTTTCCTGATTATTCTGACATTCCCAAGGTTATTTTAAAGTACATAGTCATGTTCTAACAATTTCACTGAGTTTGCATTTTCATTCTATTTAACAAGCTCTTTTATTTTATATTAACATAGTACTAACTGGAATTGTAAAAAGCACCATCAAACGCATGAAACACTGTACGTCACCTCTCGTAAGTGCTCTCGATTTGAGAAGCATAAAAATACACTGTGATGAACCTTGTAACTTATATGGATAGCCCCTATGTACACAGTTTATTGTGAAACTATGAGGAAGTAACAAATAGGAATTTCACAAACTTCCTATTAACTTTACCTCAGGTTATACAAATAACAAAAATGACTGAAAGATACACTGTGATCAAAAAATACAGTGAGTTTAATTTGCTTAAAAATGTTACAGTAAAAGATACATTCATATTAATCCTTCTCAAAAACACCCCTTGCTTATCCCTTCACTCCTGTCATTTACTGAAACAGCGGTGGAAGTCTTCTTTCGTTAACTGCACTACTATGGCTACCTAAACACACTAAATCAATTCAACAATGGTCTGGGGAAGAAGCAGAAGTCACAGGTGCCAGAACCAGTGAGTGAGGTGGGAAAGGACCAACCATAATGCTTTTAGGAGACTGCCAAGACTGCCTGCTCATTAAATGGCACTCAGCAGCAGTAGTCATCATATTTTTGAACATAAATTATAAAGACACTCATGAAGGAAGACTTCCAGACCTGCTTCAAAAAGCAGTATGAATTAATAACAAGTTGTCTTTTAGTATAACTTTTTAAATGTAAACCCCCACCATATATTTTGATTATCCCTTGTAATTTGAAAATAGTTATTTAACAATTAGCATAATGTTATACAACTTTTTCTTACTTATGAAATAGTAAAAAAAAACAGAATGATACATGGGATGGAATAACCTATCAGAGTTTGAGACCAAGCACAGTAACATTATTGAAGTGACTGTAGAATACTCCTGTAAGTATGTAGAAGTTATATCATGTTTTCTTTCTTAAGAAACAAGAGACTGAGAGAAATAAACAAGAGGATGCTATTAGGAATCTATCTGGGCAGTAAACTCACATTCTATTTATAAAGTAACTGAATGGGGAGCATCTAGCCCATCCCACATATTTACCATTATCTTTGCTGCTGTTTTCCTCGATAGTCATTTGTTCAGCCAGTTCAGATAACGACTCATCAATAGTCTGGCTTCCCCGAAGTGTGAGGGACAGCCTTCTCTTAAACTTCTTCATCCTATCAATTGGATGTGGCTTGAAAAATCCTGAAAGGAAAGAACGAACACAGAGTTAAAACTATAAATATTTTACTGCTCAAGAAAACATGTCTGGGTTTCCTAGGAATCTTCAAAATAGGAATACAGTGAGGAAGTCTACCAAACTCACAAAATTTAACCCTTTATTTAAAAAACACTGTTTATTTATTTGGCATCCATACAAAAGGAATTCTATATAACTGAAGATTATAAGCATAATAATTGAGATTATAAGCATAAAATTACATTCATTTATTGCAAGCATAATAATTACATTTATTTTGTTGTTTTGTTTTGTTTCATATTTTTTAAATAGGGTCTTGCTAGTTCAAAAAGGCCGGAACTTGAGTAAGTAGCTTTGGCTGGCCTTGAACTCATGGTGATCCTCCTGTTTCAGCTTCTCAAGTGCTGGGATTATAGGCTAGCACTTTAATTATTGCCCAGCAATAATTAAATTTTTTGGAAATGCAAATTTTCTTAGAATGTGCTTTCTAAAAACCAACATAGTAGAAATATCAATACTAGCTTGATGCTTACATTCTACCACAAGTCTCAGTCATCATATAGGAACCAGCCAGTGACATCTTATAGACATCAATCACTAGGGGATAGAAGAGGTAAGAGGGGAACATAAAAGAATTTTGTACGACACTTTACCATCCCATTTTCAGGTTAGGAAAAGTGCTCAAAGAACTTCCTTAACCCCAGTCAAACAAACACTAAATAATGAAATTACAATTTAGAAGTAGGATTACCATTTAGTTTTTCCTCTACATTACAATTTTTATGAAATCAGGATGTAACTCAGTTACTGAGATACCAGGATCTAATTGACAACATTTTTCCATTTTCTGTCTTAGAGATACATAAACTAATGGTACAATTCAGAGTGGTGTTTTAGCCATTATGAGACTTGATAAAACCAATTCTTCAACAATTTATCCATAACTTCTTTCCTAAATTGCTATTTCTGACTACTGGTAGTTGGACAAATCACCATGCAAATTGTAACCAGTATCTCAAATAAGAATAAGGACACTACAGCAAAAGAAATCACTAACAAAGTGAAAAGACAACCCACGGAGTGGGAAAAAATTTTAGCCAACTGTCCTTCAGACCAAGGACTTGTATTTAGAACATATAAAAAAACTGAAAAAAATCAGACCCCCCCCCAAATTCAAAGACCCAATCAAAAAATGGGCATCTCAGAACACTTCTCACATGAAGAAACACAACGGCAAATATGTGAAAAAATGTTCAACATCACTGGTCATTTCAGAGACACAAATTAAAACAACACTGAGATTCCATCTCACACCCAGGAAGAATGGCTATCATCAAGAAATCACCAATAACAAATGCTGGACAGGCTATAGGGAAATAGGAACCCTGCTCCAGGGTTGGTGGGAGTATAGACTGGTGCAACCACTGTGGAAATCAATGTGGAGATTCCTCAAAGAGTAGGATTAGAGGTCCCATTCCACCCAGCTATTTCCCCTCTGGTATCTTTCCAAAAGAATTAAAAACATCATACCACATTGACATATGTGCACCCATGTTTATAGCAGCACAATTTGTAATAAGTAAATCTTGGAAGCAACCCCAATGCCCATCACCTGAGGAATGGATAAAAAAGATGCGGTACTTTTACACAATAGAGTACTACTACTCAATCGTAAAGAAGGATGAACTCGAGACTTTTATAGATAAATGAATGTAACTTGAGACCATACTCATAAGTGAAATAAATCAGACTCATGCGTGTAAACACTGTACTGTCTTCCTGGTGTGAGAAACTGAAAGGGTAAGTAAGTTTTAAAATGTACAATAGATATTGTGAAATGGGAGGAAATTGTTCAAAGAGAAAAAGGAACTAGGATGGGTGAAAGGGGAAAGGGCAATAGCGAAAAGTCAGTTATACAGTTAGTGCCTCTTAGTTCATTAAAAAGGAAGGTTTGCACTAATATCAGCTGGAGAAATGTTTATGTCCATACCTTGTTCCCTGAGCAGTTATCAAAAGATAACATGTAATGTATTAACTACTGTTGTTCTATCATTTTCTTATGGAATTTTGTTTTGCCTATTTCCAGTAATTTTTTAATGTTAGAAGAGTAAAAGGGCACTACAACTCCCCAGTGCTAAATATATGAGGGTCACAACCCCGACCTCTTTATCTCTTCTGCATTGTGCTTATTTTCTCACCTGAAGGTTCTAAGTAGCTAAGTTTATGGAACAGGTGATTTCTGAATAAAGTATCAGTCATGGACCAATTTTTGTTTGTTCAAACACTAAAGGAAGGGTATCAAGTACAAACTTATAAATGCAAATAATTAATGTTTTATCCCCATAATACATATTTAATGTATTTTAAAGAAGAAACCACAGCTGGGCGTGGTGGTGCACGCCTGTAATCCCAGCACTCAGGAGGCTGAGGCAGGAGGATCGTTGCAGGTTTGAGACCAGCCTGGTACAAAGTGAGCTCAAGTCCAGCCTGGATTGCATAGCGAGACCCTGTCTCAAAAGAACACAAGACAGACAGACAGACAGACAGACAGGAAGGAAGGAAGGAAGGAAGGAAGGAAGGAAGAAAGAAAGGGGGAAAAAGGAAAAGAAAACCAATATAGTAAAAACATAAAACCACGTACTTTGAAACAGCAAGAATTGCAACTACACTCAAATAAGAATGCTTTCACCCTTTCACTCTTTTCACAAGCTGTCAGATAAAAGATCTGGTTTGGTGACACACTAAAAAGTTCCTATACCTTATTTGGGTTTGGTCCTCATGCCAAAAAGATAAATCCATACTGCTCAGTATTTTCTATTTACTTACCTTCTAGGTCACTTGTCCTCCTTTCACATGTGTCTAACCTGCACTTAAACCTATCTATTGTGATAATTTTAGCTGCCATATTTTCAGTTTCAGACTTTCATGATTCTTTTCTAGGAATTAATGTTCTCTCATGGAATTTTCAGTCTCAGTATCTAGTTTCATGAACAGGTTGGTTACAGAATTATAAAGCACCTATAACCATAATCTGGACTTCTTTCTATTGTCAATGTTTTCCTCTTGATTTTATTTTGTGCCTATTAATTCTTCACTGAATGCCAGACTGCATATGAACAACTGTATAAACATGTCTTTGGAAAAAATTTGGTCTCTGGGTATTGCTTTATTGAGGATTTAATATTTTGTAGCAGATAGATCAACTCAATCCAATCAGACTGCCTGCTACTGATTTCAGAGACTATACAGGAGGGGGGCTGATATAGTTTAGAAAAATAACATTCATGTTTCACCAAGCTAGGTAAACTTACTGGCCACTGGTTTGTTCTCACCTGCTGTGGCCCTTCAAGAGATGCAAAAGTAAACTTACAGCCAGAGCAACAATGAAAACAACACACTATTGAAAGGCCTAGTCAACTTTCGCAGCTGCTCTTCATTCATCTCTTCTGCCCTGCTCAGCTTTTATGTCCTTATCCCAATCAGCTTACATCGGAAAATGCAAGAGGAAAGAACACGAACTGTCCATCTCCTTTCTCTCTTGACTTCTCAAGTCTCGGCTGACTCAGAAGCACTAAAATGCCTTCCACAGGGTTTTTCTCTCTAGTATTTTTAACAGTTTTGACAGGAATTTAAGTCTTCTGTAAGTTACTCCATCATAGACCAAAAAAAAAAAAAAAGAGGGGGCTTGACATAGCTAGGTGAATTTATGAGACAATAAACTCAAGACTTGATTCCAACAAAAAAACTGTAGCACATCCTAAATGGTTTTTTTGTACCGAGAATTGAACTCACGGCCTTGCATTTCCCAGACAGGCACTGTGCTGCTGAGCTACATCCCTTAAATGTTATATTCTTCACTTATGACAGTCAACCTTTATTGTTCTACTTTAATATTCAGTATTCCACATTCATGCCTTTTGTTAAATGGTGGCAGAGCCAGACATGGTGGCGCACGCCTGTAATTCCAGCACTCTAGAGGCTGAGGCAAAAGGATCGTTGTGAGTTCGAGGCCAACGTGGACTACAAAGAGAGCTCAAGGCCAGCCTGAATTGCATAGTGAGACCCTGCCTCAAGAAGACCAAAAAAATAAATAAATAAACACAATGTATCAGATGTTTAAGGCAAATAGGACTGTCACTCTCATCTTTTTGTTTTGTAACTTTACACTACAGATGCTCTCCTTTGTAAGGCTCTTAAAAACCATCCTGTGCAACTCAGCAGGCTTATGGTGCTCAAACTCTGGCCATGCTGGAAAAAGGACTCACCTGAAAGATACTCTGGAAGACAAACTATAAGCCCTTGGAATATTCTTCCTATAACAATGTATCTGTGAACCTGACACTGGATCATATCTGACCTATTGTTAGGGATCAACTAGGCCCTTGCACATCTAGGCAAATTTCTATTACTGAACTCATGCCCAGTACTCATCCCAGTAATTTACACTAACACTGTGAATTACGGTCAGTGCCTATTTGTGTATGCCTCACACTCTGGGCCGTGTGGGAGGAGGAAGGGTAGAGGAGCCTAGACACTAAGTAGCCAGATAAAATCAATCCTGTGGGCACCCCATGCCCACTTAACTGACCCCCAACATGAATCATGGGACCCAAAGGTTAACGTGCATTTTCTGGGACATTCTTTGTGCATAATAACACACATAGTTACTGGAAGAATTACGTGCTACCTGTGTAATTCCAATAGGAAAGGACAACTGGACGCTTATCTGGTTTCTTTTAGGCTCACCCAAAATATCATCTTCTCCTTGTTTAACTTGAATCTCTTTAGATGTCATAAGGTATAACCAAGAGTTTAACACCTGTTTTCTGAGTGCTGAGTCCTTTCAGATTTGGTCTTGAGGATCCTAATACACACCGTTCAAGAAGTCTATACTGTAATCTAAACAAAAACTCCTAAAAGCTTGCAGTTGCAGTTCATAACTACCAACTTTAGACACCAGCCCTCCCTAACGTAGTCTTATGGTCACTAATGTCCTCCTAACTATATAAACATCACTTCAAAAACAGGGCATACCATTTTTGAAAATTTGCTGATCATAGGACCTGTTTATTGTTCTAGATGATAAAGATAAGGTGCATGACAGAAATGCTAATACAGCATTAATTCACATAACACACTAACACAGCATAGACTCGATTATATATTCAGTATATATTATAGAAGAGTTCAGCTATCTAAAACAGCAGCCAAATGTTACTTGTGATTAAAGTGCTTGGTTCAAACTAAATTGTGTTGTATATGTAAAGTATACACTGAATTTTAAAGATAGTATAAAAAAAGTACTTACTGTCAAAAATTATAGAAAAAAAGAACGTACAATGGTAGTTGCCAGTGGGGAGGGAAGGGTAGGAGTAGGTAAAGAGTTTTAGTGTTCCAAGATGAAAAGACTTCTAGAAATGTGCAGTGGAATGGTTGCCAGCAATATGAATTAACAATAAAGAACTATACACTGAAAAGCAGTTAAGATGGTAAATTTTATATGTGTATTTAAAAATTCAGGGAAAAACCCCTCCGTATAATCTCACAAAAATGCAACTGTTTTACTAATAACATGTTGAAAAAAACAGAAATGTTTGATGCAGTAAAATATATTACTAAAAGTACCTTTTAAAACATGCCTTCAAATGTTTTAAAATTATATATAAGGTACATACATACTATGCTATTGAACATGCTGGCATACAGCATCTTGGTGGTTTTAAGCTGGGTAGCCAAAAAATAAAACCAGTGACATAAGCCTCAATCTTTGCCACATCTGATGCATTTGGACAATAGTACCTACCCAGGGAACTTGATTTTATAACTCAGAGTAGTACATATGACATTTTTCAAAGAGTGATGACACTTCTAGTCTATAAAGTAACTTTACAGATATTTTCTACTCTCAGAAATAAAATATTTCTAGTTCATAAGACAAAAATGTTTTATTATGAAATTAAACCTTATACAAAATTCTCAAAGAAAAGCACATCTCCAAAAAATTTTTTTATCTTCTATGATACAACATTTTAAAAATTTTTATGAGTACATTATTGCAGTACATAACGCTCACACTCACCTTAGAGAGTGAGTACACATATCACACAGACCTTATTTTTATTTCCCTTCCAACTGTCTGTAGATCCTTTTCCCATTTACAAGCAACCTAGCTCCTTCTTTCCTATTGTATTTCTTTTTTAAAATTTATACTTTGGGTTTCTCATATCAGAGAAGTTATGCAATGTTTAAGCTTGGATACAACTAACGCTTTAATTAAGTAACGATGATTACTAGACACAGACGGTAAAGTATTTCATTACAACAGCCTAAATCATTATTAATGAAAAAATATTCCCAAATGAAATTGGTTCACTGACATCCCTTAGGAGTTCAAAATATTTTAGAGGAATTGTTAGAATCTCCATATTATTGTTTCTATGAACAGTAAAACAAGTTCACAATGTGATTTAGAGTGTTTACATTTTAAGTTAGTTTTATGTTCAATTCACGCCACTAAATAGCTGTTTTCACTCTTAAAGTGAACACATTATAATGTCAAATGATCCCTAAAGACAAATTTCACAATTGTTTTAATACTTTAGACTTAACTAAATAGTGTGCTATTGTAAATGCTCACATTTTGGTACAGAAGTCCTTTCTTTATACTACTTAGATTTTTAGATCTCACATATCATATATACACATACCTACACATAAACACTTGCACGAGAGATGTATGTTTATATACATAAAATTGTGTGTATATACTGCAAAACAACTTTTATCCTTTTGCAGTGGTCAAAAATGTCTGTTTTTCAATCAAACCTAAAGCAAAATGAATGTAGTGAGAGGGTACAAAATAACAGCCTAAGTCTTCATATATACATGTGTTTATATACACAGGCAGCTGAAAATGTTCAATATCAGTTCCCAATTATAAACGCATAAAAGGAACTTGAAATATAATGCAGCATCATATTTCCCTCATCTGCTACACAATTTCACATTTCTTTTATTCTGAAAACAAACTATTCTATCTACTTATAAAATACAGACAGCCATGCTGAAATGTCAACTAAGTTCTGCCCAAGGAAGAAAAAAGAACGCCTACCCACACAAGTGCATGCACACACGTACATACACATACACACAAACACACACACACACACACACACACACACATTTTAAAAAAGAGAACCATAAATATCCCCAGAATAAACCCTTCTCTATACGTCTTGACTTCTAAAAATGGTGCTATGTTTCATCCTCTTGATAGTTCTAAAACCAAAATTTGGACACAAATTTACCTTACATTCAAACACGGATTAAAGGACTTACTAGAATAGCAATCTACTATTTATGTCTTTGAAATATTTTTTAAATAACTGTCTTAAAAAATAAAATTGCCTTGTATTAATAGTAGAAAAAAACTGAAGATTAAATGGTTTTTTAAATGCCTCAAGAATGAGCATTATGTAAATAAGTAAAATCTGCACGTACAACAAACTGAGCATTGAAGATTAAAATCTAAGGTTGAAAAGGCAAACACATTTCTCCATTTGTTCTTGCTGCTGCCAATCTTTCTGAAATATCAAGTAGATCAACGTAACTTCACCTTAAAGACAGCTTTATTTCTTGATAAGATTTCCTGTATCACTCTTGCTTTAAATTAAAACCTATTGTAAATTAGGTAAACTTTGTAAGTGGTATAATATTCAATTATCTTTCTGAATATTTCAATGATTAAACCATGATAAACACTGAATACTCTCCAGGACACACAAGCTAACCATACAGAGTGAGAAATAACTGATAAAAATTAAGTTGTATGTTTTTTATACAACTTTGTTATTCATGTAAAACACAAAATTATATAAAACATTAACAAATCATTGGTAATTAAACAGATGACTAAAATTTTAATCATGCTTATATGTTTTTTTCTCTACAAACATTTAAAAATCATAATCCTTCATATGCTCAAATCTGAGGCTTATTCCTTTTCTCTAATAGTATGAACAGTCAACTACACAAAGCAGCAAAAACATAGCAAAGACACCCCCCCACACTCATAAGCACCGTGTGAAAAGGGCAATGTAAGACTACTGTAAAACTTGTGATGCAAAATGTCACGAGTCCCAGAGAAACAACCAGCATCCACTGTAGGACCTGACCAGACGTTTGAAACAACTGCCTGCTGGAGGGAGAATTTGCTGATCTTGACAAGAGAACCAAACTAGCAAACCAGCAGCTACCAGTCCCTGCTTCTCAGCGCTGCTACAGCTGTAGGGATTTGTACTCTCATTCTGGAAGCACTAGAGCAGGCAATGGAGAATCCTCTTCTCCAAAACCTTCAGCTGCATGCTTTGCTCAACCTGGCAGATCTCAGAAAGACAGGCTCATATAGAAATGCTTGCCTTTTTCAGGCCCCCTGGAAACACAGAGGTATTAATTCCTCTACCCCCATCTATGACAACATTTAAAGAGAGAACCTTTTTGGGAGGCAGATATTTTGATGACCTTGTCAGGTCACTGGATGACTGTACAGATAATGGAATAAAACTTTAGTAGTCACATGTAAGAAATATTCTATTTGCAAAAATAGTTTGAAAAAGACAAATGTATAACAGCCCTCAATTAGCAAGAAAAACCTGAGGAATAGGAGAATATAACTTTGACAGTTATTACATTATAGTAGTCACAATGTCCAGTCTTAACACTTAATAACAAAACACACAACCAAACAAGAAAGCAGAGCCATTAATGGGGGTGTGGGGGAAAGAACAACTACCTGACAGGAACCATTGCTAGGGAAGCAGAAAATTTGGAATTAGTAGTTAAATGTCAACTGTCCTAGATATGCTCATAAAGCTAAAAGGAACCTCTGGATAAAACTGAAAGAAATCAGAAGTAGAAACAAAACAAGAATATCAATAAAAAAAATTTATTAAAATTTCAGAGCTGAAAATAAAAATAAGTGAAATGAAAAATTTACTAGAGGGATTCAGTAAGACTTAAGCAGCCAGAAATAAGGATTGGCAAATGTGAAGGCAAGACAAAGAAAAATAATGAAGAAAAACAAAGAGAGGCAGAGAAGCCTTGGGATAATATTAAGTGCACCAACACAAATATCACAGGAGTTCAAGAAAAGATGAGAGAAATAGAGACAAAAAAATTCTGGAGAAGGGCTGGGGATATGGCTCTTCTTGCCTTGTACGCACAAGGCCCTGGGATCAATCCTCAACCCCACCACCATCCTGAAAAATTCTAAAGAAATAAGGGCCCCAAACTTCCCAACTCAGATGACATGAATATACAATTCTAAGAACCTCAATGTAATCTCAGAGAATTAACAAACATCCACACTGTGACACTTTATATTCAAAGGCTAGAAAGACAAAGAAAATAATTTTGAAACCAGAAAGTAGCAACATATACAAGGGCTCCTCAATGAGATTAGCAACTGATGTCTCTTCAGAAACTATGAAGAACCAGCTATGAAGACCAACAAATGGTGCTATAAAAATCAGAAATTCTAATGTAAAAAATGAAGATGGACTCCTACACCATAGGCAAGAGTTCACTCAAAATAGTTCAAAGGGTAAATATTAAAATATAAAATTCTTAAAACATGGGGAAATATTCCTGACACTGGACTTGGCAGTGATTTCTTAAATATGACATCAAACACACAAGCCATTACAAAGAAACTACACTTTATACATTTAAAACTTCTGTACATCCATATATCCAATAAGGGTTTAATATCCAAAAAGGAAACCATCACCACTACCACTTCCATCCAACTTAAAAGTGGGTGAAGATCTTGAATGTGTATTTCCCCAAAGAAGACATACAAATGGTCAATAAATACAAGTAAAGATGCTCAGCATCACTACTCTCAGAAAAATGCAAGTTAGATCCACAATGAGATGCTACAGGATTTCTCTAACTACAGCTGTTAATTTTAAAAAACAGAAAACAGCTGTTCTTGATGTGGACAAATCAGAATGCTGTTGTCATTGCTGGTCTGAATACAAAATACTGTAGCCACTGTGAAGAAGTGGTTCCTCAAAAAGTTACATGAGATAAACATATGACCCAACATTTCCGTTTGTATGGATATACTCAAGAAAACTGAAAACAGAGACCCAAACAGGTAATTGTATCCCAATGTCAACAGTGGCATTACTCAAAACAGCTGAGGGGTGGAAACCTGTTAAATCAAAAAATGAATATATAAAATAGTATGACATATACATTCCATACACAATGGAATACTATTCTATCAAAAAAAGTTCTGCCAGGCGTGGTGGTACATGCCTGTAATCCCAGCACTCGGGAGGCTGAGGCAGGAAGATTGTTGGGAGTTCGAGACTAGCCTGGGCTACAAAGTGAGCTCAAGACCAGCCTGAACTATATAGCGTGACCCTGTCTCAAAAAGTCAAAAAAACAAAACAAAAAAAAAGTTCTGACATGCTACAACAGGGATGAACCTTGAGAGCATTAAGGTATGCACAAAAGTCAGGCACAAAAGGATGAACTGTTTTACAATTACACTTTTAAGAAATATCTACAGTAGGCTAGTTATACAGACAGAAAGTACAACAGATTACACTAAGAATCGGAGAGTTGTCTAACTTAGGATAGGACTTTTGCTAGTGACAATTATAAAACATTTTCATTTTACTTAATGTCACTGAATAGTATGCTATAAAATATTTTAAATAGTGACTGTTTTATATATATTTACTGCAATTTAAAGATTTAACCATTGTGTCAGTATAGGTATCAGTTTTTCATCAAATCTAAATATGGCTAATACTTGATTAGTATAATTTTATTGAAAGAACTGGCTAAATTATTTCAATGTAAAGTCAACCTATATCAATCATATTGAACACAGTAATAACCATCAGAACTACTATTTATGACAGATGGAGTTGCTCTCATTTCAACAAGAAGACAAATAGACTATACAGAATCTTTATTTTTCAACTCAAGAGTTGAGATGCAACACAATATTCTAGAAGGAACAAGTCCTTTAAGAACAAAAATGGGGCGAGGGCAGTGGGGCAAACCTAGGGCATGTGTGCTGTGGTGGGCTATTTGTATAACTGACAGCTCTGAAAGGTTCACCATCACCAAGCTAGGGTCTCGGTAAAAGGAGCAATAAAACAAGGAAACCAGCATCCCTTTAACAACCTTTCAGAGAAACAAAGGGGCTGGCAAGGCAGATTAAACTCCTGAGCAGCCTGATTCACAAGCAAATCAAATTTGGAAAGGATCCTTTCCATTGGGGCTACATGGCAAGAAGACAGGACATAAACGCTGGGACAACGATGGAGAGTTGAGAGAAATTCCTATCCCTAGAAATTCCTATCCCTATCGACTCAGCACAGCGCAGTCACCAAATGCAAGGCTACACCCACCAAAGGAAGGCAGCAAGGTAGGTATTACATCAGATCAGTGCTTCCTGTTCCATCACATAGAATAGTACGAAATTCATGGTGAGAGAATTAAGAGGAGAGGATTAACACTGTACATTTTACTGCTTCCTCAAGGGTAGTAAGTGGACTGTTGGTTTCTATACCTGTATAAGTACATGGTGATGAAGAATGTCATGGCCATATTAGCAACAAGGAGCCAATAATTTTACACATACTGCATACACATCATTAAAACAAATGTCAACATTTTTTTAAAAAAGTTAATAACATTTCAGTACTATGAAAATTAAGTTTTCACCTTGCAGGCTTCCTGAAAGGTCTCAGGATCATAGACCTTATACTGTCATATATGCTGGAATAGTGTTCCTAAACCAATTTGAACTAAATATATCCAAACTGAACATTAAGAATCTAATAGGGCCAGGTGTGGTGGCACATGCCTATAATCCCAGCACTCAGGAGGCTGAGGCAGGAGAGTTGTTGCGAGTTTGAGATCAGCCTGCGTTACAAAGTGAGCTCAAGGCCAGCCTGAACTGCACGGCGAGACGGACAGATGGACAGACGGACGGATGGACGGACGCACGGACGCACGGAAGGAAGGAAGGAAGAGATCAAATAGGGAAATTGATAGTCTAGTAATAATAATTACAACCTTCAATTGCTAAGCACAGAAAAGAGCAAATTTGGGGGGCAACATTAAGTTAGGATTGCAGCTAATGCAAGAATTTTAATTAGCCTAAAGAAGTCCGTGTTTAAATTCTGAATTTAAGAGCCACATTCATATGCTGACTGAAGTTAAAAAGAATACATGTAATACAAGGGCAGCTCCAGCACCTCAGGAACACTGTCACTGACTTAATCAGAGGAGTTCCAGAACGAATGGGTAAGACACACGTTCTGACAGCTGAAGGAATAACAGAGCAGGTGGGCCAACCAATTTATTTTGTGAGCCCACTAAGGAGGTTAAAAATATGAGGCCTAAGTCTCCAAAGACCGGAGGGTCAGGTCTTAAAATCCACCTTTATGGATTCCAGTTGCATTTTCCTGCCACAGTCCAAACTTCCAGAGTCAGGAAGCAACTCTTCTACAGGACCCTTAAACTCTAATATCAGGGACAGGTAACAAGTGTAGAAAATAACACAGGCCCCTCCACATGGTCCAAACACTGCTCCTCCTACATCTGAATCTTCTCTCTCCCCAGCTGTGCCGTCTCTTCGCCATTCATACCTTTGCACTTCCCTTTCTTCTGCTTGGAAGGCCCTTCTCCCAGAGCTGTTCACAGCTCACCTCCTCACTTTTAGGTTCTATTCAAACATCAATTGCTTGGGTGCCCTGAACAAGAATGACAAGCATGTACCTAGGTCACACTCTATCCCACTTAACTGCTATGTCCCAGGCTATACAGGAAGCACTGCAGACAGAAAGAGAAAGATATGAACTCCATTATAAACTTATGTTTGGAAAAGAAGAAGTTACAGTATTCCAAGGAAAAGAACTCCGGGTTAATATATTAAGTGTTTTTATAATTAGTATCAAAATTCATCAACACATACCTTATTCAAACTGCACTTCTGTGAAAATTAATTTCACTAATCTGACAGCATATGTAAAATCTAATTGGCTGGCTTTATTAAGATCATAGAAATCAAGACATATAGTTCACTATATGTCTCTACAGGAGACATACAGTGATCCTGTAGAATTTCTACAGGACATCACCATCCATCAGCTCATGGATTCTGTAGGAATTTACAAAACCTACTGGTCACAGAAGTTTCTAACAAGATTATAAGCATTTTTCAATATACTTATTCATACAAATTGTACCCCCAAATCCTCTGCCTTTTGAAAGATGTTTTTCTACTAAAACCTAAGTACCTTACATATATTTTGCATAAATTGTTAAAGTTAAAATTCAAAATATAATTTAAATCTGATTTTAACAATCACTCAAAATGTGGATATTTAAGTCATGAATGATTCACTGGTTGATTTGCAGATGATAAATCCTTACAAAAAGGGCGTTTGTTTTAAACAGCTGTTCAGTTTCAGCGAATTCAGAAAGTCATTTTTCAGAAATGTCATCTGATGCTTTTGATAATGGTCCAACTCAGAAGGCACCAAGAGAGCAATTGTAATCACTTGAGGTAGTCAGTGCCTCATTCTGATACACAAACAGTCATACACAAAAAGGGAAGAAAGCCCACTAAAAAGTATATACAAAAGTTCTGAAAAATATAAGACTTCATTAATTTTTATCTATTTTATACATAAATGAAATTCTCTTTATTTACTGCAGCTGTATTTATTTTACCAAATTCTCTGATTTAATAAAACATAAAACTTTAAACTGTAAAGCCAAAAATTCAGTGAAAGATACAAAGAACTCTTTTAAAAAGTACTTGCTCTGCCAACTAATTATCTTCTACTTTGAAAAGTACTCATCTCTGGTAGCAAGTCAAGCATGGTTCTCTCTATTGAGCATGTACTCTACATGTAGTCACTACACTCCCAGCCTTGCAGAATAATCATCATCATCTTTCTATGAAAACAAAAGCACAGAATATTATATGTATGTGTATGTATACTTTTGTAACAAGCAAAAGATTTCAATACAAAGTTCATGATGATAGCAAGAAGTAAAGAGAGCAAGAAAAACACTTAAGTCAGTTTTTGGTAATGTTTAAGAAGTAGAGTTCACAGGCATTTTTTGGTTTTCTTGTTGTTTTTCTTTTTTTCGCTTTTTTGAGACAAGGTTTCACTATGCAGTTCAGGGTGACCTTGAGCTCACTTTGCAGCCCAGGCTGGTCTCAAACTCACAAGAATCCTCCTGCCTCAGCCTCCTGAGTGCTAGGATTACAGGCGTGCACCACCACGCCCGGCATTAACTGCTTTTTGACGGTGTAAGTACATACATGCATTGATATACAGACCATGCAGGGGTCAGTGAGAATAAGTCGTGAGCCAAGAAGTGTGATTTAGTATAATAATTCTGTGTAATTGGTGAAAACAAACTTAGAAATTAAGTGAGCCATAATTAAAAAGATTGGATTTTAAAATCTTAAGGGAGTAAGTGAATATTTTAATAATTAAAAGGACACAGAATCAGGATCTGCATATTTCAGGCTAGCAACCTACCAGCTGAGTTTCTACACCTGACCACTGTCAGATGGATTATCTTTTCTCCTAAAACAAATGACCTTCTTTGACGTCATCAGATATGAAACTGGCCTTTTCTGGAAGATGTATCAACACCCTTTCATTTCTTTTGTGGTCCACCAACATATCTAGTACTTGTGACTACTGTGCCCACAAACAAAGCATTGACTAACCCTCTCCTCTTCTCTTTTTCATACCCAGTCACGAGTTGAAGGACTTCCTCTGCCATCATGCACTGCCTCACTATTAGCGCAAAAACAACAGAGCCAACTTACCGTGGACAGAAACCTCCAACTGTGAGCCAAAATAAACTACTCAAAAAGAGCAAAGCTTTATCTCAGGCGTTTTGTTACAGTAACAGAAAGCTAAGCAAGTGCAATTACGCCCGGAGAGAGGTAGCGTACACTGAAGAACTAAGGATAGGGATGACGTGAAAGCCGTAACATGTTCCATGATGGGAGGGGTGTGGAAGTGGAATATATGTGGGACAAGGTGACACTGCTAAATATTAGAAAGTAAGGGGCTGGGGATATAGCTCAGTGGAATAAGCGCCTGCCTAGCAAGTGCAGGGTCCTGAGTTCGATCCCCAGTACCGCCAAAAAAAAATAAATAAATAAATAAATATTAGAAAGTAAACAGCAATCAGTGTAACTAGGAAAAATACTGCAACCAGTATAGCTAGAAGTCTGTGTGAACGTGAATCCAACATACCTTTAAGCACTAATGATAAAAGTATATCCAAAAAAAGGGTTTGTTTTGTGGGTATAATAAAGGAAAAGAGCAGGAATGCTTGAAGACTTAACTAAAAATAAGGCATGACAGGCAGACACCCAGGAATATCAAACATACAACAGATGCCTCTGTATTCTTGAACAGTATTACAAGAGCAGATAAAGGCACGGTAAAATGAGCACATTCAACCTCAGAAACAACGGAATTGGAAAGGCTTGGTGACTTTTGGAGGGGTATCATAACATCTCTGATGCCACATTAAGATTTGGTTTAAACATTTCACATTCTGAGGAACTTTAGATGCCAAACGTTATCAAAGATTCTGCCCTTCATCATACAATTTTTATCATTTGTACCTTTCACAATTGTCTACAAAATGTTCCTTAATTCAAATACTCATTAAAGCTCTAGTATAAACAATATCTGCATTAAGAACTAAAAACAGATTTAAAACACTCCCACTGACACTGAGACAACAAATAAGTATCACATATAAATAGTCCAATGAGATCTCTAGCACTCTGGCTGGAAAAGGCCACTAAATTAAGCAGGGTTCTGTCAAAAGACAAAAACTCCATCCATAATTTTATCAGAGAGAATTTAACATAAGCTACTATCTGGGAACTGATGAACTGAAAGGCACAAAGGAGAACACAGATTACCACAGAGGAAATTTCAAGAAGCAACTATCAGCCCTGCAGCTGAGGGAAACCACAAGAAAGGAGCTGGAATTATTAAAACCCAGAGGCCTGAAGGAGAAACCCAGTGGACTGGGTGGGATTCAGAACTGAGAAGGAGGCATTGTTGCAAGGACGTTAAACACCAAGAGCGTGAAGGGTGCCTGCCAAGCACAGAGCCCACTCTCCAGGGGAGGAGATGACTACCACAGCTGGCATCTCCAGGGCACGGGATGGATGCTTCCAGGCGCTCAGAAACTGCAGACTGGAACCATGTGGCACTCCTGCTCCTGCCAGAGTAAAGCCTTCCTGCTGCAGAGACACCTAAGTGAAAAGGAAGTACACAAGAAGAAAACCCTCTACATCTCCTCTGCTTTCCTGTCTTCCACAAAGGACTACTTGTATGATCTTATCGCCATTTTTTATATTTACACTAAAATTTTCTAAATATTTAGAGTTACAGAGCTTCACAAAAAAAAAAAAAAAAAAAAAGGGGTGGGGATATAGCTCAGTTGAATAAGCGCTTGCCTGGCAAGTGCAAGGTCCTGAGTTCGATCCCCGGTACCACAAAAAAAAAAAAAAAAAAAAAGATTTCTTTAGAGTTACAGAGCTAGTTAAACTAAGGTGTTTGGTTTTTCTAATTATTTCTGAAGAAATTATATAAATAATATCATAATAAGGGTACTTATACTAATGCTCTAAACTTTTAAAGAATAACTATTGCACAGATCTGAGAAAAGCAAAGTGGAAACTCAAAAATGGGAAAAACTCTTAAGACCAAATTTGGCATCTATTGGGAAGTTTAAATATTCAAAAATATCTAAAATATTCAAAAATCATCACACAAGATTAAGTGGATTAGTGAAAGGTCTGAAATGTTAGTTTTTTAGATTAATGCTATTTCATTACTTCAAAACATAAGTAGTTTTTTTCTTTAGACTGAACTCTAGTAATTAAATGTTATTACCTGAAACATTCTGAGTCTTTCTCTGTTAGTATTTATGCTTACCATTTCAAACACTTCACCAAATCTAAGATGCCTTCAGTTATAGAACATATAACATTATTACACAAATTAGTAAAAAAAAAAAAAATTAATCACTGTTAAGTTAAAGCATTACTTCTGGTATCCTTTCACAGACTAAAAGTTATGTGTAAAAGCAATCTAAATGCTTTCGTTAAATAACTTTTGTTTGTTTGTTTTTTGAGGCAGAGTTTTGCTACACAGTCCAGGCTGGTCTCAGTGATCTTCCTGCCTCAGCCTCTTAAATGTGGGACTACAGGTATGTGCCCCCAAACCCAGCTTTGATTAAAATAACTTTTAAAACTGCTACCTGCTATAATACTGGTGTTCAGAGTGCACCTAAGTATTTTGGTTTCTAAGCTTCTATTTTTATTTTTCTTATAGCTTTGTTTACTTTATCATTCACTCAACAAATCCTTTTTCAGAGAGAGCATAAGGATTTATTTTAGTCCATTTTTGTTTATTTTAAATGAGTAATCTGGGCTGGGAATATAGTTCAGTGGCACAGCACCTGCCTGGCAAGCACAAGGTCCTGAGATAAATTCCTGGTACCTAAATAAATGAATGAATGATTGAATGGGTGACCTGCTAGGCATGCTGGCCCATGCCTGCAATCCTGGCACTCAGGAGGCTGAGGCACAATGATCACTGCAAGTTCAAGGCCAGCCTGGGCTACAAAGCAAGACCCTGTCTCAACTCCTCCCAATCAAAAATGAGTGACCTGAATAAGGTTATCCCTCGGTTATCTGTAGGAGGTTATAGGTCATCCATAGATAGCAAACTTCACTGATGCTCAAAGTCCCTTAAGTAAGATGGTATTTTATTTGCATATAACCTATATGTCTGCACATCTTCCCATGTTTTACAAAAACTTAATAAAATTTAATTATATAGTTGTTATACTGCATTGTTTAGAGAGTAATGGTTTTCTTCTTTTTTTTTTTTGGCGGTACTGGGGATCGAACTCAGGACCCTGCGCTTGCTAGGCAGGTGCTTATTCCACTGAGCTATATCCCCAGCCCTAAAGTAAGGACATTAGTTTTTTGTTATTGTTGTTGTTTTGTTTTCCAGTACCAGGGATCGAACTCAGGACCTTGCGCTTGCCAGGCAAGCGCTTATGCCACTGAGCTATACCCCCAGCCCCAATGGTTTTCAAATGTACATGTACGTTCACGGCAGACATAGTTTTTTTCCTCAGTGTCTTCAATCTGTGGTTCAACCAACAGATGCAGAACCTATGGATGTTCAGAACCAACTGTGATTTCACCCGAATTTCATGAAGATTCAGGAGTAATGAAAATGTCCTTTAAATAGATTGGGGAATCGTTAAACAACTGTAGATATAGTAAAACTATTTAATTGTACATATTAAAGGGGTGAGCTGGGCTGGGGATATAGCTCAGTGGAATAAGCACCTGCCTAGCAAGCGCAGGGTCCTGAGTTCAATCCCCAGTACCGCCAAAAATAAATAAATAAATAAATAATAAAGGGGTGAGCTTTCTACTATATAAATTATCAAAGGTGCTAAAATAATTATATTTATAAATTGTGCTTTCCCACATCAAAGAAACAATTAACATAAAATATTTACATATTAGGAGACACCAAACAAAAAGTTTTGGTCTTGAAGGAATTGAAATATCCTCTCCTGTACTCCTGGGTGGTAGTTAAGAGTTGTAAGATGGATGCTCACTGACTGAAATTATTTCTACACCATAAATCAAATATTTTAGATGTATCTTCTCAGCATCCAAGATGTATAAATGTAGTAAGAAAACCTTCGATATTTATTATTAATAATTCATATGCTATTTACTTTCCAAAAAATATTTCAAGGAACAAAGACAATTATAGAAGTGACTTACAGATACATACTTTCCATATCTAATCAAAGTTCTTATCATCCAGTTTTTAAAGGAAGTAAATATTATATAGTGTTACCAATAGCATTATAATAACAATTAAACTCCCCACACAGAGTTTTTCAAATGCAATTCCACAAAAGTCTGGTGTTCTAGGAGGGGCTACACATTCAAGATATTGTGACTTAAAAATTCACACATACAGTTTGCTCAGCCTTGCACACTGAGCTCACTGCGCCAGAAAGTGACCAAGTAGTTCTATTAGCAGGTCCCTGTGCTGCAACTCTTAAGACAGTACCTGCCAAGAATTTCACATAAACTGAACCACCTCACAGCATGTTCTCTTCTATCTGTAACTGCTTTGCTCAGTATAAGGATTCTGTGATCAACCCATTTTGTGGTATGCCTCAGTGGTTTGGTTTTTACTCCTGAAAAGTAGTCCTCTCTATAGATATGCCACATTTTCTTCATTTGCCTGCTAATGAACTTTGGGTTGTTCCAAGTTTTTAAAAATATTATAATTACATCTGTTACAAACACCTCTGTATAAAATTTTTGTAGGCATGTGTCTTCATTTCTGTTGGGCAAATACCTGAGTAAAACTGCTAGAACATATGGCAGACATTTAACTTTGTAAGGAATGTCCAGTTTTCCAAAGTGGCTCCACTTTATACTGTCACCCACAGGGCAGGCTTTCCACTTGCTTCACATCTTCATTAACACTGGTACTTAAATGTAGTCATTCAAATGAGTGCTGTCAGGGCCAGGGATACAGCTCAGTGGCATAAGCGCCTGCTGGCAAGTGCACGGTCCTGAGTCTGATTACCTACACACACACACACACACACACACACACACACACACACACAAAGTGTTGTCATTCAAATTTGCACTTTCTAGGGGGCTATTAATGCTCATCACCTGTACGCTTATTTCCACTCCCTGCGTGTTTTTGCATCTTTTGTCCATTTTTAACTGGGTTGTACTATTACTTGTTAGAAAAAGATTTCTTTCTATGTTATAGATTGTAAGCCCTCTGTCAAACATACATGTACTGTATTTTTCCTCTTTTACAATCTTGGCTTGACTTTTTAAGTGTCTCTTAAAGAACCAATACTTTTGGTAACAGTATTTTCTTACATTTTCTTTTATAATTTTTACAGTTTAGCCTTTAGGCTTAAATTTATTGTCCATCTTGAATTATTTTTTGAATATGGTTGGAGGAGTCAGTGTTCATTTTTTAAACTATCTTTCTCCTTGCTTGTTTTGTTAGAGAAGTCAGTGACCCACAATTACAGCCATCTGATTGTTTCATCCTTCTCATTTGGTACCTTTTCGCTTTCTGTATTTTGAAGCCATGTAGTTCAGTTCCTATAAATTAGGCAGATCTTGCTAATGAACTGACCCTTATAGATCTTCCCTTTTTCCCTCTAGTACGGTTTCTCTAGTATTGTTAAAGCCTCTGTGTCTTACTTTAGTATAGGCACACCAGCCTTCTTTTGGTTAATAGCTGTGTAGTACTACCTTGTATATATATATATTTTTTTACTATGAGCCTTTCTCCATGCTTTGTAAGTAGCATATAGTTGGATTTTTGCTTTTCTATTCAGTCAGCCTGATATTTTTTCCTTGAGTGAGTGGGGCTTCAACTCAGGGCCTTGCTCATGCTAAGCATGTCCTCTAGCACTGAGTTATATTGACTTCCATGAGACATTGTCATGGGCACTAGGCCTCCAGCTGAATTCGTGGAAGACATTGTTATGAGCTCTAGGTCTTCAGCTGGACTCATGCAGGACACTACCATGGGATCCAGGCCAACAGCTAAATTCTTTGGGTCTCTAGCATGTGGTCAGATCTCTTGCAGTCCTCTGCATTTGACTTTTTGGGTGAATATTATAAAATAATCCTATAAGTTATGTGTCTTGTATTAAATCTATTCCTTGCAAACCCTGACTACAAGTAGTACAAAAATATATTATTTTCTATCTTAAATTAGTACTTACTCCACGTTCTGAACGCTAATTCTTACAACTTGTTTATTACCTCCTTTCTGTTATTGCAGTCATACATTTACTTCTACATCAGTAATAAAGCCAATAATACTTGTGTTGATAATACTGTATCGATAATACTGTTAGCTTACACCCTAAATAGTATTGCTAACCATATTTAGTATTTCTAGTGCTCTTCATTCCTTCATGCTTCCACCTGGGAAGTTTTTCTGTCACCTGGTGAAACGAATTAATATTTCCTGAAGCACAATTCTGATGACTTTTCTCAACTTGTTTATCTAAGAATATCTTTATTTCATCTTAATTTTTGAAGGATTTTCCACTGAGTACACAGTGCTGACTACTTTTTTCTGTTAGCAATTTAAAGAACACTTTCCACTGTTTTCTGTCTTCTGGGAAATCTACTTTCGTTCTTGTTCTCATTTCCCTGTAAGTAACATGGATTTTCCCCCTTTGATTGCTGTAAGATTTTCTCCACAGAAGAAAATTTTAGCATCATGATTCCCAAACTGTGTGCTAAGGGAAATATACCAACATCTTGCCCGACATTTTATTAAAAACTACTATTAAGTTGTTTGGGCTTAACTACTTAATACATACAAGTGCTATGAAGATCACCTCTTTCTGATTTAGTGGCTGTGGCCATTATGGTGGAGTGTCAAATTGACTGGCTTTGCTTTCCCGATTGGGGAGGACTGAGTGGTGGAGTACACTCCTGGGTTTGTCCGGATGGGTCATGGAGTATGACCTTGGGTACCAGGTACTGTCCCTGGCTCTTTCCTCTCTGGCACTGTTCCTCTGCTCTGCCTCCTGGCCACCATGAACCAATAAGCAGCTTTGCTCTACCACAGCCTTCTGCCATAACGTCCCTACCTGGGGGCCAGAAGGAACTAAATCCTTTGCAACCATGAGCCAATTTTTCTTTCTTCCTTTAATTTGTGGGTGTCAGGTATTGTGTCCCACGACAGGAAAGGTAACAGAACAGTGCCACGAAAAGGTCACTGAGACCTAAGGGCAACATGTAGTACCAAAAAAGTTAATGACTAGGTATGGGGGTTTTTTTTAATTTACTTTTTAAAATTTGTTTTGTTTTGGGCTAACTGAGCTTCTTGGGATCAGAAGTCTTGATATTTTTTAAAAACTAGTCATTGTTTCTTCAGATACTATCTCTATCTCCCCCATTAATTTCATCAAATGCTCCAATTATACGTATGTAAATCATCTGTGTTCCATTCATTTTTAACACTGTCTTGTTTCTTTTCACTTTTTGTGCTTTAAATGTATATTTTAGGGCTAAGGGTATAGCTCAGCAGCATGGTGCCTGCCTGGCAAGCATGAAGTTCTGAGTTCCATTCCCAGTACCAAAAAAAGAGAAAGAAAGTAGCATTTTTTACAACAACCCTCTCAGAGGGGTAACACCATGAAAGATAGCAAGTAATACAGGAAATCATTTCACTATGCTTGGTCTTCCATACCATCCCTAAAAATGTCTTCTGTGTTTCACAAATAAACTTCCAAAACTGCTTTGAAATAAAATATTAAGACTAGTAAATTATTCCCTCATTTTAAGGAGAGGGCTCAAAATTTGGTCTTTCAGTCTTATCAAGTATTATGGAAAAGCTGTAATGTGTTCAAGGACTTAGGAGATCATCCTGAATGAGATTAAAAAAAGGTACAAAGAAAGGTATTGAATTTATAAAAGTACTTGGTTATGACAAAATATTTTTCAGACACCAAACCTTGTCTTACTTATATATCAAAAATATTTTTGCCAATCTAATAGCCTCAATAGTCTAAAACTGTCCTTAAGTATATCAATGTTAAATTTCAAAAATGCTCCTCTCAAAGATGAAGTTATCTGGTAAAAGTATATTATCTTCATGTCAACTGCCAAAACAATATATGCCTCAACATAGACTCATTCACCAACTTACTGTTAGAATAACATGAATAACAATCACTATGTACCTGGTCCTGTGGAAGTCTATGGATGGAGTCTTTACATCCATCATTTTATGTTACTCTCAGAACAATTTTGTAAGGTAAAATAAGACTATTTATCATGATCGTTAATGAGAAATCAAAAAAGCTCAAAACTGAAGGGACTAATTCAAGTCCTCAGACTACTAAACAAATCCTAATAAAGCGAAAAGGCAAATCTTATGTTCTTTCACTAAACTACATACAAATATGTGGGCTGATGAGCAGATCGGCAGTGACACACAGATGTCTCTGCTTTTGTGAGAGTGGTTAACATGCTGGAATAGAGTAAGTCAGATCACTGATCATCTCACGCAAAACAAAGCCCACACCTGAAAGCAATTTTAACAATATCAATTATCTCAAAGTCAACCAGTTTCACTTACTGTGCTACTGAAATGTGCTTACCAAATTATTTTCTGCGAAGGCACCGCATGTGATTTGTGTATGTGTGGTTTTTATAACTAGGTTGATGAGCTGGTGATATAGCTCAGCGGCACAAGCACCCGCCTGGCAAGTGCAACGTCCTGAGTCTGATTCCCAGTACCAAAAAAAACCCCCATAACTAGCTTTATATAAAGCATGCACTCTAGAACCTCTGGCAGGAGATCTGTGAGCATCCTTTTAATAAACCTGTACACATTCATCCTTGGGCAGAGTCATAAACACAAATTCCACCTCAATTCTATAAGTAGTTAAAAAATTTTTTCGATTATTCCTGAACTTTTAATTCTGAGATTTCAAACATAAAGAAAGCCAAAAAGCCTCTAACAAAGTTTCTGCTGCTACCTAGCCTTGCCCATGTATTTTTTTTTTTTGCCCATGTATTTTTAAATAAATCTAAGTTACTTAAAATTATTTATAAATGGTTTGAGGACAGTACTGGCAAATGTTAGGCATTCCACAGGAAAACTGGGCCACACCCACTTATTGTATAAACACAGATGTTACCCTTCCTACACAGCAAACAAATTTAGCCACTGCTTTCAGAGGCATTAAGGCCCAGTCCTTTGTATTGGGGGAAGTAAAATAAAAAATTCATGAGCAGTTCCTTTAATTCACCTGGGCGTGGTGGCCTGTAATCCCAGCACTCCAGAGGCTGAAGCAGGAGGACTGTTGCGAGACCAGCCTGGGGTACAAAGTGAGCTCAAGGCCAGCCTGAACTGCATACTGAGACCCTGTCTCAAAAAAAAAAGAAGTTCCTTTAATTCTAGGTAGAGTAAATTATAGCTACTACCATACACAGATTGTGTTTCCCTTATTCAAAATCACTGGGACCAGAAGAACTGCAGATTTTATGGACTCTGGAATATTTCCATTACACAGAATGAGGTATCTTGGAGATGGGACCCAAATCTATTTTGAACACAGTATTCACTATGCTTCATATTCCTGAAGGTAACAGTTTTAATAAATTTGCACATGAAACGAAGTTTCATGGTGTGAGATTTCCCACTCAACGTTTTGGACTTGGCACTTTTAGAGTCCAGGTTTAACTGTATCTGATATATAACTAAACCTATGGTATGGGCTGGGGATATAGCTCAGTGGCACAGTGCCTGTCTGGCAAGCACAAGGTCCTGACTTCAATTCCCAGTACACACACACACACACATACGTAAGTACAAAAGCATGAAGATGGAAAAAAATCATCTTTAAAAATAACTGAAATTATGTATTAGAAATTACTTATAAATTAACTAAACTCATGCTTTACAAAGTATTCAGCTAATGCTAAGAGTCACCATTCAAAAGAACAGTTAGATTATCAACCATGGATATAATGTACTGAGAAGTCTGACCAACTGGAGATATTAAACAGATGTCAGTGGTCTTATGAGCCAAGATGGTCGCTCAATATCATAAATTATAAGGAAGGTATACAATTCAAAATGCCTAGCTACATATCTGGATCCTTTTAGGTCTTTTTATTCGTTTATTTTTAGTAAAAAGATACTGACAAAATCTTAATACTATCAAAATACCCACATATATTTTTTAACCACACTTCCTTTCTCTCATTTCCTGGCATTTTTAATGATTTCTGCGCTTCCTTCTTATTTTGCTCTAATTCAACATGTCCTCCAAGTCAAGCACTGGAACTTGCAGTATGATGGTAGCTCCTTTTGCACTAGAAAGTCTGACAAAATAAAACGTGTTCTCAATTCTGTGATTTATTCTTTCAATCAGTAATTGGTGCTCACATTTCGAGTGTTTGAATTTGTCACTAACAACTGAAATAAACTGTGACTTTTACTTCATGAATGAAGAGTAGATTCAGGGTCACTTCATTATGTTACTCAGTAATGAATAAAGAGAAGAATGGATTTATAACTTACAAAGAAGAAACGGATCACCATACTCAGTTCCTTTACCAATACACTAACTTACAGGGCTTTACATGTACAATTATATACCCAGTCACGTGAGCTGTAACAGAAATGAAATTGAAATGTCTAAAAAATAAAGCTCAGTAAAACCTTCACAGTGACTGCAGGGCTATTCAGAAAAGAACGGGAGACCTAGATTTACAAAAAAACCTAAGTTTAGAAGTATGTACCAAAATATAGTGGTATGCTACTTAATACACAACAGAAAGAGTTGCCGCTTTCTGGTGGGTATTTTTAAGAAAAGGCGGAGTTTACAAACACAGTCCCAGGTCAATTTTATGTGTTGCATCTTCAGAAGGCCAAGGGAGACTCCAATATTGTAGGAAGAAATGAGCGGAAGGAGTGAAATTGACTATTCAACACTGCACAGGAGGTTAAGACTAATGTTCCTTGTACTGCAGAAAGAAACAACCTATTCTGGAACTACATGCAGAAGGCGAAAGGAAAGTGAAGAAGTCACAATCCTTAGATTGGCTATATGTTCCCATGCATTTTTGTGGCTAGAATTTAGGAAGTGACAGGAATTGTTCCCACTTTCAAAAGTAGGAAAAGAGGTTATTCTGAGGTCAGGAGCCTAAATGTGACTTTTGATTTAAACTGTGTCACAGGCTCTAGCCTAGCATGAAAGCAATTGTGACCAGATCAATGTGCTCTGCAGCTGGTTAGTCAGCTGCTCCAAAGCAGGGAGCCAGTAAAACCACTTTGGAGCCCTCTCAGGGCGCCGTGCCTCCTAAAATTTGAGTGCAAGCCAATATCTTTGCCACTCGTTTGGAAAAGGTATTTTCAGCTCCACAACATAAGTAAAATAAATATAAATAGGAAATATCCTCCTTCTGATATTTCAATGGTGGGAAGTGTTCTACATTTTAGCCTGACATTCACTAGGCAATGACATATTCTGACACATCTGGAAAACTATTATATGAGCTTACAAGCACCAACTGAAGGAATGTTAAGAAAGAAAATTTAAGCTGGGCGTGGTAGCCCAGGCCTGTAATCCCAGTACGGGGGAGGCTGAAGCAGGAGGATCATTGTGAGTTCAAGACCAGCTTGGGCTATAAAGTAAACTCAAGATCAGCCTGAGGCGGGTGGGGGGAGGAAATTTAAAACGAAGCCTAGCCATTAAAAAAGAAAAGGAACTGAGAAGGTTGGAAGGGAACATAGAGGGTCCCATATCCATTTAACTACATACAGCCATCTTAAAAGGAACAGCTCGGGTATCGGATTTTTTGACAGTTGCTAAAAACTACAAGGAGCCCTAAGTACGAGATCAATGTGTTATTACCATCTTCTATGAAACCCAGATTTAAAACTTCGAGAAAGTATTTCAAGACTTAAGGCTACTACACTAATCAAATAGGTAATTCAGGGTATCACAAAAAGGATATATATATATATATATATATATATATATATATATATATATCTATCGCATTTTAACTTAAAACATTCAAATGTGCTGACCAATCCTTCCTTATGAGATGGAAGTCTGAATCCATGATAGGAATTTCTTATATAAAACACACACCAACAGACTCCATCATTTCTAATGGAATTCCTTAAGACTAAAGGGAACTTTGAAAACACTTGTAAAGCAATGAATGCCGAGCTCTTCTACATTTATAGGATCTTTCCATGCATGTCTTCCTTACATCTAACTCCAAGATATTTTTTTCAGCAACCTGCCCTTCAAATCTTTCACAAAATATTATTATCCTTGTGCACTGGTATTGGTTTAGGTAATTTCTGATTAAATAAATATAAGCACAATACTAAAGTGGACAATCTGTAAGAAAAGAAATTTAAGGATAAATTAGAGTAAAGCCTACTATCCACTAACTAGTTGGTATTAAATATGCCATGGCCATCAATCAGCCATAGAGGAAAAACCATAATAAATTGGATTGTCAAAAAAGCTACGAGATTCTCACTCATCTTAAATGCTTCACACAGTGGTCTTTGCAAGCATTGGGTCCTTTATGTCACCTCACATTATAAACTGAACAAACTTCATTCTTACAACAAACACTGTTTGAAATATGTAAGCTTTAGCTAAGATGTACTGCTTACTCTACATTGAAAGTAAAAACTTATTTACTGTAGGATTTAACCTAATGACAGGAAATAAATTCCTTTTACTCACACTTTGGGGGCAAGGTTTACAGTGGCTTGAAGGCACTTGATTTTGTGTTAATTTATATGGCTGAATTCATAACAGCCTGTTTTATATCTGATTGAATGTAAGTCATTGGATGTGCAAACAATAAGGAAGAAAACCGTATGGTCCACAGCAAAGCTCTCAAGAAGTCCTAAGTAGTAAGAGACAGTAAAATGGGTACAAATTTATCATTATACAATCCATAATTAATTATACTCATTAATTTTACTGAATTAATGGAGAAGAAATCATCATTTGCTTATACTAGCTATGAAGGTTCAATTAAATATACCAAAAAAATTGCCAGGAACATGAAGATGCCTCTCAAGGAGTCCAAAGTAGACCCTCTTTTGTGGTTCCAACTCCTTTCAAAAATATATGGGTTAGGGGCCGGAGGTATAGCTCAGCAGCACAGTGCCTACCTGACAAGCGTGAGATCCTGAGTTTGATTCTTGGTTCCAAAAAAATATATATGGATTACTTATGGATAAAACAAAATCCTTTTTTCTGACACATAGACTTGATTTTCAACCTAGAAATAAAAATATGGCAGCATAAATCTCGTCTTAAAAGTATCACTCCAGCTAAGCTTTCTTACAGCCCTGATGTCTATCTACCTTCTGCATATGCATTTCACAAACATTACTATTTACACACTATCCTCAGTGTCACAAAGGACAAAGAAAGTTTCTATTCTTTTTTATTCCGCACTAAGGAGGATTAGATTTAATGATAACTTTCTTTTTTTTTTTTTTATTAATGATAACTTTCACTGACTCTCCAAAAAGGTTCTTCTTCTGTTTTAAAGGTTAACCAGGCAACTCACAAGCTATACACTAGCCACCATATTTTTAAGAATGAGTACAAAACCATACAGAAAGTAATTAGTATCTACTGGTATTATGTCAATTTTTCTCTCAATAAGTATGACTTAAGTTTAGGTACTTCCTTATCCATAATACCCACCTAAGGTACCTATAAATTCAAGCGGGGAAACTACTTTAGAAAATTCTTTGGTATGATTTTAGATCGAACAGATTCTAACTACTACAAGGGCTGGTCTTTTATCAATTTTCTCCTCTGTAGGTCAAAGTGATGTGCAAATAAGGGAGCAGAAAAAAGTAAAATGAACTTTTCATATTATGTAATTTTTCAGTAATCATTTAAAAATGCATGATCTCTCTGGCACTACTAGAGGTTAATACTGTCAAACCAATCATGTCTTTTCCCTTTTTAATGTATATACAATAGAAAAAGCAGTTAAGCAACATTATGTGCCAATCTGTTTGAGAATATTATATACATTAACTCATTTAACCATACCAGTGACTCTGTAAGGTTACTAAAGTGACCCTTGCTTTACATATAAAGAAACAGGGAACAGTTAAAAACTCATAGACAGTTACAGCAAGTAAGCAGCCAAGCCACTTAGAATCCAAGTAGCATAACAACCCTGGTCCATAATGTCCCACACTACAATCCCCCCGAAAAGGGTAGCACATGTGTTTGCTTCAATACATATAACTGGCTGAATCCTTCATAAGGTTTTTCTTTTTTCTAGGGGTTGTAAGAAGCAGTGGTTGAGAAGATACAAATTAATTCTTCCTTTTCTTTTTATATTTCTCTACCTAGACAGAATTGGTAATTCCCTACCCATGCTATGAACTCAGTCTTGAGATGTATATCATCTTTCTAATTGTTTCTAACTAGCTTTTTTCTGTTATTTTTGTTTCTATTTTAAGCACAAGATTATGAACACCTTAGAGGAGAAGAATTATGTTGCTGTTTGTATTTTAAAATACCCACTGGTGAAGACACTAAAAGGACCAAGTATAGTAAGTGCTAGATATGAGGATGGAGAAAAGAACATGGCTTTTAAAAAAGCCACTCTTAAGTTTATATAAGAGTAACTTATAAACAGGGAGATAGAAATCTTAATTGTTTAGTATTTTGCAAATGTAATCAAACAGTCCAAAGTGTGTATGACAAAACTGGCAAATGCCTGAGGCAGTATGTTCTGTTCACCCTACTAACAGTAAGATTTGACTGGCAACTGTATATTGCTCAAAGGATCTTGATTCCCACAAAAGCCTTATGAACCAGTACTGTTCTATCCATTTTACAGAAGCAAACAGACTCCACAATGTTAATGAATGTGCCTGAAGTCAGACAGCTAGCAAGCCTTGCCCTTTCCAAAACTTACAGAACTAAAAATATCTATTCATGCTAAAGGCTACCTAAGAATAAACCCAAAGAATGAAATTAGGTGGGTTACTGTGGTTCAACAGAAATAGCCTTAAGAATATTGATTCGAGAAAATATGACCAGGGCTGGGGATATAGCTCAGTGGAATAAGCGCCTGCCTAGCAGGCGCAGGGTCCTAAGTTCGATCCCCAAAAAAAGAAAATATGACCAAGGAAAAGAGTATGATACAATTCCATTTTGCTCTACAGAAGAGGTTCTCTAAGTATGAGCTGGAGAATCTTTACAGGGGGTTCTGAGATCAAAGGATTTTTATAATAACCCTAAGAAGTGATTTGCTTTGTTTATACTTCTCTCGTGAGTGTACAGTGGCATTTCCTAGAGACTACACTGCAAAGAATACTGTAATAGACTAAAATGCAAATGCACAGGTTGAGATACGAGGACCAGCTCTTTTCCAGTATGGTGTAGACATTGAGATTTGCAAGGATGCAAAACAATGGCACTCTTTTCATTTTATCTTAAAAATAGCTATTTTCTTATTTTAAAATATTTGTTAACTTATATTGGTTATTTTAAATTACAATTTGTTATTCATTATTTCTTACTAAACTTGTTTTCATTTATAATACAATAAATACAGACAAATATAATCCACATAAACAGTAGCTCTTAAGGGTCTTCAATCATGTTAAGAGGAGAAAGAGGTTCTCAGACTAAGGAGGCCAAAAATGAAGACTGCTCTAAAGCTAGTCTTAACTCATTTCAGATCTAAAATCTGGTCTTATAAATTGATTTACTCACCAGGATTAAGTGGCCTACACAAATGAAAACTCCCCGGGTTCCCCATGGAATAATCCTTTTAAGGACAGAAACTTGTTTTTAATCTTTTTGTCCCTCCCTACCCCATCACACAAGGCATGTACAAAAAAATTGTTTTATCAAGGAAGATATTTCTCCTAGTACACAGTACTGTATTTCTAATTAATACTATGCTTTATCCTCTAATTAGCATAAAAGTTTCTAGAGTACATCACCTCAAAGTGAAGAGACTGCCTGACGCACCATGACCCCACTAAAATACAGACATCCTAATCACTCACCCTCTCAACCACTCCTAAACTCCAGCCATAAGAAATTAAGAGAGTGTTTTATAAACTCATTTTAGTATGAAAAATTAGTAACATTCACATATTTAAAAGGCCACATTTTTTTAACTTTACCCCCTCTATCCTCCCCTTGCATTGCCTACGCAGTGCTACCCACCTCAGAGCTGCGCTCAGGAATCTAAAAGGCCACATTCTTACCGTTACTGTAAGAATAAAATTTTAATTCCTTTCAATAATTTAAATCCGTACCATAATCAGACATTTTTCATCGTGAACAAATAATATTACATATTGTCTTTTATGTTTTTAAAGTACAAATCTTACAGACCTACTTTCTAAATACTCATGTAGTATTTGTGAGTATTGGCATGAGTATTACCTCCACACTTGGCATGAGGTAAATATGAATGTTCTTATGTTTAAAAAAAAAATGTACATGTAGACAACTTTCCAGCCTTTACTTCTAAGAGAAATCTGAACTGTAAAACTAAACATGCTACTTTGTCATTTTATAATTTATGGCACAATAAAAGCTTACTACATTTTTAAAAACTAACATTTTATTAAAGCATTTGTAGGACAAATTCTACTGGATAGTGGCCAACTTTCCTCAGCAACGGTGGAAGACTTGGCAACACATTAAATATGCAAGCACTCTTCAAACTCCCAGCAAACTTTCTCTCTGCGGACAGGGAAGGGCTGTTAAGAGAAGCACCACTCTTGTAAGGCCGATTAACACTGAAGGCGTCCGAAAGGGTCTCCATGGCTGAGTCAGTTCTTCTCAAACATAAAGCCACCTGCTGTCTCAGACATGCTCTTTTTGTGATTTTTTTTTTTCTTTTTCTTTTTGGCCATGGTGCTCATCCTAATCCTCTGCATTACTTGCTAAGTAGAAAAATCAGAAATTGCTCACATACCAATCCTAGCACAGAAGGAACAAAACAACAGGCCAATTAACTAGTGTACTCTGCTTGTGCTATAAAGTCTGTCATAAAACCCAGCTTAAAAGACTTCAATCAAAATAGGAGGAGGAGCTAGTGCACGCCTGTAATCCCAGCTCTCCAGAGGTTGAGGCAGAAGGATCACTGTCAGCTCAAGACCAGCCTGAGCTACAAAGTGAGCTCAATGCCAGCCTGAACCTTCATAGCAAGACCCTGTCACAAAAAAAAATTTTTTTTAAATAATCAAACCAGGCGTGGTAGCACATCCCTGTAATCCCAGCATTCGGGAGGCTGAGACAGGAGGATCACTGAGAGTTCAAAACCAGCCTAGGCTACAAAGTGAGCTCAAGGCCAGCCTGAACTGCATAGCAAGACCCTGTCTCAAAAGAAGAAAAAATAAATAAAAATAAAAAAATAGTAAGAGGAAAATGTGTACCTGACTAAACTGTATAACTAGAACTTTTGTTTTTTTCCAAAAAGTTTTCAATATTATTTGTAGGATGTTCCACTGTAATAATTCCACTTAGTTACAAATAGCAAAGTACCAGGTTGGGGATATAGCTCAGTGGCGTAAGTGCCTGCCTGGCAAGCACAAGGTCCTGAGTTCGATCCCTGGTACTACCAAAAAAAAAAAAAAAAAAAAAGTACTGGATTCGATTAACATAAAGGAAAAAAGATGGTAAAATACACACACACATTACAAATAACAAAACTTTTAAAAGGCTTCCTATGGAGACAAAAAAAAATTTTAAAAGAGTAACACCTGAATTAACAAGAATTTCAACAGGATACTTCTAATTCCAGTAAAAGGAATTAAATGGATTCTAATTAATGAAAGATTGGCCATGAGGGCCGAATTCTCTTTGCTTCATTATTGCTCATGATCTGTTCAATCTTGACCCTCAAAAGCTGAGAGGTAACATATTCCTATAGTTAGTTAATACCTGTGGGGTAAAATGCTAACTACATATAACTTTGATACTAGTGATGAAAGGTTTACAGCATACAAACTGTCCACTTTGCATGACAGAGAACAAGTTTTAGAATAACCTCAACCGATGTTCAAATCCTGGCTTCTTCCTTTGGACACTGGGAATAGTGGGAAGATGACGGAGAGAGCCGTGCTGACCCTCCTCTTCAGAGGAAGTGATCCCAGCCATCTCAGAGGTTGTGAGTCACAAACTAGACTGTGTGTACCGAGCCAGCACACAGTAAGCATTTAACAAATGTTATTTCCTCCATTCTACACCCCCCAATTATGAACATCAAATATACACACTATGACTGCACACCACTAATGCCTCCTTCCCCAATCACGGCCCAAAAAAAAGAGTAAATAACTTGTAGTATAACAGGGCAGCCAAATTGGTAAAATTATTTCTACAAAAATATTCTCAATTTATCAAACTAAATAGACTGGTTAGTTCTCTGTAGAGTTTATATTTCATACACACAGAGAAAACTTGTTAAGTAAACATTCATCACAAGAGCCAGCAGATCCTTCTCCACCTGGGCATCCAATGCCTCTGTGCTGACCCTGTCATTTCTCAGCCCATCTGAGATCATATTTCCAGCAAGCGTTTCACTACCTCAAGGGAACTGTTGTTAGCTTTTATTCCCTTCAGCTTACGGTGTTTTGCTCAGGCCTCACTTGCACAAGCACATTCCTCCACCAGAAAAACAGCCCAGCCCCTCCTGCATCTCATCCTAGGTCCTGTTGGCAAACTTACATTTTCCTTATAATTTTACCCAAAAACCTTTCTTCCAGAAGCAACATCAAAGATCTCAAGGATCTGTGGAAAACAGGGAGAGGGTAGAATTAATTTAATTCTCCACAGAAGTGGAGTGACCTGTAAGTCAGTAAGTTCAGACATACTGAGTACTAGTCAGTATTGCAGTACTGTCCAAGTGCAATGAGAAATCACATGATGATTCCCATCAGAAAGAAATGAAGAAAAAAAGAAAGACAGCAAAGCCACCCTGTCACTCCAAAAGCCAAGAATAGGCGCATATACTTAGGCTATTCCAAAGCATAAATTCAGTCATTTGTGTCAACAAGTCAAAGCCACATACAATGCTGGTCCTACGAGACTGCAAGAGAGCTCAAGAAGTCCCATCACCTCCTGATGTCACAGGCAATGCATTATTCAGGTGTTGGAGGTGACTCTGCCACTATGAATAAGCCTACTACACTGCCAGGTACAAAAAACCATACATACAATTACTTACGGTACTTAGTATCTGAGGAAAATAAATGACTATGTTAGTGACTTATGTATTTACTACTCTTTTTATCACTGGAGTGTACCCTCCCTACTTAGAAAATCAGTTTACTGTTTAACTGTACGCTATGGTACACCAGTAGCAGCCTCATACACCTTGTTGGCAATCTTGTGATTGCATCAAGAAGCCATATTGAGATCCACACCATACAGATGTGTGTAAGCACACTATGATGTGTGCACAATGACTAAACCTCCTAATGATACATTTCTCAGAATGTGTCCCTGTCATTAACTGAGGGATGACTGTGTATGTTTATGCATCCCAACCCTGACCTATCTTTTTTTTTTTGGTACTGGCAATCGAACTCAGGACCTTGCACTTGCCAGACAGGCAAGGCACTTGGGCTGCTGAGCTATATCCCTGGCCCAACCCTAACCTACCTAAGGCTTTCTCCACATCTGCACATTCACATCAGTACTGCTGAATCATTAGAGCAGAGCAGTTTAAAACAGCAAACCAAAAGGAGTCTCAACATTGATCAAAAATGCCACTGTATTTCTCAATGGAGCTCATCCTCCGCTTTTCCCAATGTCTACTTCAAACTGCATCCTTAATTACATAACCTCTCCCCCAAACCACAACTGAATGCATCTGTGTACACAGTGTGAAAAACAGAAGCCTTCAGAAACTTTCTCAAATCAATCCACAGCAGTATCTTCACCTCTCCGTCACTATTTTATGAGTTTCATCACTTTCGCATCATCCTTAAATTCTTAAAAACAGTTTCCGTTTGAGAGACTGAGACAGGATTGAAAGTTTGAGCCTGGGCAACTTAGCTACTTTGTCTAAAGAATTAAACACTGGGGATGTAGCTCAGTGGGAAAGCCCTTTACTCAATCCCCCTTATTGAGCGAAATAAAAGTTTTCCTTTACTTCTCTATAACCATATCCTAGTTTTCTTCCAACTTCTCTGGCCTCTCCTTCACAGGTTTATTCCACTATTTCTCTCATCCCCACCACAGCCCCCCCCCACACACACAGTGTAGTCATTAAGTACTAGAACTCTTAAACCTTAAACACTGCTCCATTTCCTTCTTCAGCAACCACATCCAGGCATACAGCTTCAATAGCATTTATGTAGCTCCCAAATTTCTCTCTCTATCCTAAACTCTTTTATAGAGCTACAGGCTCAGATCCAATGTGGACTAGGACATTTCAGATACCTTAATTACCAGTTAGGCCTCACTCTTCAGGGAAAAAAATTCGAAGTCAAACCATCCACCAAAAAAATGCATTGTCTTTGTAGATGGGCCCAAGAGTTAGACTTTTTATAATTACTGTGTATTTTCAAGTGTATTGCGGTGCTGAATGGGCACTGAGAATTGAAACTGTGTGCAAAGAGTTTATAGCCTACATTAACTATCATTCAGCTCTCTTCAACAAATAACTCTACTATTCCAGGAAATTCTTGCTGAAGCAGATAAGAGTTGCAAATAACTTCATTGTTCATTTCAGGAACTTCCTGAAAAACCTATATAAACCAACATCAGACTACTCAGTTTTTCAATAAATATCAGTAAATGACTGTTCACTTTCCAAGACTCTGAAAATCTCACCTCAAAACCCTTGCCTGCTATGTCTGTCAATCCAGAACTACCATATCATAACCCTTATCCTAATTCCAACCAAGCTTCCCACTGAGATAGTACCTGCCTTAAACCCAACCCAAACCCTGGATAAACACCCCAAGGCTGCTGCCCCTCCCTCTTTGGTACTCTTCTCACCGCCACCAGCACCACCACCCTCCCCCCTCCACCCCTCCGTGACTCCCCCACCTGGCAGAGGTCACCAGCTCTAAAAGTGGCAGTGCTCTCCTTTCCCGCTATGAGCAACAAGTTACTTCTTGTGGTAATTTCCAGAAGCCAACTTTCCATAGCACTCCCACATAGTTCTGAAATATCTATTAAAAATTTAGTTCAGCTGGGCACAATACAGCGTGCCACAATCCCGCACTCCGGGAGGCTGAAGCAAAATGATTGCAAGTTCCAGCCCTGCCTCAGCAACTCAGAAAGACCATCTCAAAATAAAAAGGGCTGGGGATATAGCTTGGTGCCAAGGCCTTGAGTTCAAGCCTCAGCACTGCAAAAACTAAAAAGTAAAAATTAATTCAGCAAGCTGGGTGTGTTGACACATACCTGTAACCCCAGTATTACACAGACTTCCTGAATTAGGTAGAAATATTATAAGCCAGGCACTCAGGGGAGGCAGTGGGAGGATGAAAACACGTTACAACTATGGCTAGAGGAGCACCCACTGAAGGCCAGGCCTCAAGATAAACATGGAGTGACCAGGCCTATATGCATCCCCAAAGGCTAAGCAATATACTATCACTGGTACCACCTGGGCCAATAACGTTTAGACAGACATCAGTCACCCATGTGGGTGACCAGGACCTCCAGTCAGCTCTTCCAAGAAAAGGTCCTTGCTCTTCCCACATACACTTGCTATGTGACTTGCTTCCCTACTGGACCAACATGAGCTAAGCAGCTATACTTGCCATCTTACTGGTTGATCATAGTTTTGTCCCACATTGTACCAACTTCTTGATTTTTCTCTGTAAAACGTCCTTTGAGAAGCGACTTATTGGCAACCCACTCAGGCCCCCTTCTGTTTCTCAGGAGCTGTCTCTCCCTCAATAAAATTTCCCACTCCTACCTCTGCTGTTCCTTAGGGCTGATTCCTCTATTTTGGGGAACATGAACTTGGTGTATCGGACACCTAGCAGATGGGGTGTAACAATAGCTCCCTTATATCATGTGAAGGTCCTACGTCACCAGCACTCTAGGAACCCGAGGCAGGAGGACTGCAAATTCAAACACAATCTGGGCAATTTAGCAATCTGTCTCCACATTTAAAAAGTGAGGGTATGCTGGGAATGTGCTTACTGCACAAAGGCCCTAGGTTCAATCTCTCAATCAGTACAGACAAAAGGAAAAAAGACTGATTAAATTTCTAAATACCAAATAAAGAGATTACCAATGTCAGAGATCATAATATCTAAGGAAGTTGTGAAATAGATTACAGATAAGACTAATAACCTAAGCAAGAATGTATGACAAAGTAGGATAGGGAAAATTGTAATATAAAAACTATGAAATACACCACAGTTTAACAGTGAAAGAGCTGGGCGTGGTGGTGCACGCCTGTAATCCCAGCACTTGGAAGGCTGAGGCAGGAGGATTGTTGTGAGTTTGAGACCAGCCTGGGCTACAAAGTGAGTTCAAGACCAGCCTGAACTGTATAATGAGACCCAGTCTCAAAAAGACAAAACAAAACAAAACAAAAACCAACAGTCAAAGAAACTTCCACCAAGAATAAATGCATAAACATTTCTTTTACTATAAATCTTTTACCTAAAAGACCACAGACATCCTTACACATTTTTAAAGAAAAGGTTAAGCATTTAAAAACCTCAATGATTGGGAGGAACTGAAGTATTCAAATTTTAATATCTAAATGTGAAAAAGGTAACCACATGCACTGGAAGATTTGGATGAACTCCCTTAATACCTTACTGCAATGAAGAATTCTATTTCCAAGTGCAGGAACGTAAAAGGAAAAATTATATCCCCATATAAAATTGAAAAGTTCTGCACAAAAACAAAGCTTTGTAAACACATACAAAAACACAACATAAAAAATCACAATGCATATCACATAGAAAGGGCTAATCTCAGTCAGGCATGGTGGTACACATGGTGGTAATTCCAGCACTCGGGAGGCTGAGGCAGGAGGATCATTGCAAGTTCAAGACCAGCCTGAACTGCAAAGCAAGACCTTGTCTCAAAAAGACCAAAAAAAAAAAAAAAAAAGGGCTAATCTCTCTATAAAGTAACTCTTGAAACCAAGAAGACCAGGGACCTAATAAAAAAAAAAAAAGTTACGTGAGTTTGTTGAAGGGAGAAAAAGAAAAAGTGAAATGTACTTTAAACGTATGAAAAAATACCCAGCACTGATAAAGTGAGAAACATAATAGTATGAATTACACTTGTTCTCATTTATCAAACCACCAAAATCTGTAAGTCTAATACGTTCAGCTGGTCGGGGCCTGAGAACACAGGCCTATAGGCCTCCTGTACGCTCAAGTCGCAGTGAAATGGCAATTTAGCAGTACCTGCCAGACCTACCAGGGCACTGATCTTCTTTTTGAAATAACATTTCCGATTTACAAAAATCTGTTTTGATTTACAAAAAAAAACAGAAAACAGAGTTTCCCTGTATTACATAGTTTCTGCTCTTTCCCAGCACTCAGGAGGCTGAGGCAGGAGGATCCTTCCAAGTTTGAGGCCAACCTGGGCTACAAAGTAAGCTCAAGGCCAGCCTGAACTTCATATCGAGACCCTGTCTCAAAAAGACAAAAAAAAAAATTCCTTAATTGGGATTTATGGGATCTCCTCATGCTTAAACTGGGATACGCTATCGGGGGAGGGAGACCATAGAGGTGAAGCACCTTTCTCATTCCATCAGACTTGCAACATGATTTATGGTTTGTTTGTTTGTTTGTTTTTTGTCTTTTTTGAAACAGGGTCTTGCTGTGCAGCTCAGGCTGGCCTTGAGCTTATTTTGTAGCCCAGGCTGGTCTCAAACTTGCAACAATCCTCCTGCCTCAGCCTCCCAAGTGCTGGGATTAAGGTGTGAGCCACCACGGCCGGCTGCAACATGATTTATGATTGACGGTCACTTTGATCACATTACTAAGGTAGTATCTGTGAGGTTTCTTCTACGCAAGTTTTTCTTTTCTCAATTTTCCAACTATACCCTTTGGAAAGAAGTGACTTCAGGAGCGAGGAAGTATATGATACTTCATTGAGGACTGTGCGTCTACACAAATTATTTAGCAATCCTCTGCACAGATTTTTCCACTCTTCACCATTTATGTATTTAGTCAATTATTTATATGAATACAAACCCATGGATATTATTTTATAATTTGGATTACAAACCAGTACTATTTCACTTTGTTACCTAAACTTTCCCAGTACCGGGCACTGGCAGTTCTTTCCGTTGGCTGTATCCCTCCAACATGGCCCACTCGTCGTTTTTGTTTGAAGAGTCCTTACATTTCAACATTACATGATGTTCCAGGCCCATCTTCTATTTTTATTTCCTGCCCCAGTCCTACAATTGACCATTTCTCAAAACTAACATGGTCCCTTCCGGGAATGCCACCGGAAACTGAAATCTGGGTACTAGGTATAATTACTGCTGCTGAGGTGTCTTTGGCTTCTGGGCCCTCTCAGCTGACACAGCAAGGAAATATGACCTAGAGACACCCATCCTCAGAATCCGAACCACACATTCACTTGTACAGGCACAAATTTTACAGACAGATGGGTAGATTCATTTGGCACTGTAGAGGGAAAGACAGCAACAGTCCAGAGCCCACTAGGGTCAAACGACTCAACTATACTATATTCACAAAATGAAATTTTAAAAATATATTTACTTACTTTTCGCAAATCTGGGGCCTCTGCAGGGCCTCGGCAACTGAGTTACATCCCCAGCCCTTTTTTTTTTTTTTTTTCCCAGCCCTTTTTATTCTCTGTCTTTCTGTGTCTGTCTGTCTCTCTCTCGCTCTTGCTTCCCCCCTCCCTCTCCCTCTCTCTCCCTCCCTTCTCCTGCCCTTCCCTCTCCCCTCCTCTTTTTCTAGGATTCCACATAATGAATTCTATGTAACTATCAAAAAGAAAGATCTTCATAGCCAAGCATGGTGACCCATGCCCATAATCCCAGGATCCTTGGAGATGAAGGCAAAGGATCCCAAGTTTGAGCCCAACCTGGGAAACTGAGCAAGACCCTATCTTAAAAAAAAAAAAAAAGAAAGAAAGAAAGAAAGAAAAAGAAAAGGTGGTGCAGGGATAGCTGAGGATGTCACTCAGCACGGAGGCCTGACGAATACTAGGGCAAGAAGGAAGAAAAGAAAGGGGGTGCAATGGTGGAGAAAGAAAAATAAGTCTAGATACAGAAAATCTCCTGAATAAAATATGTACGCATTTATATTTGCAAAAAGCAGCACAGGAAGCAGTGTAAATAGGATACCAAAGGAAACTTTTACCTGTAAAAGGTATGGGTGCAAAATAAGGAGCAAACAACAGAGGAAACAAGACTTCTCTGTTAAAAAGATTAAGTTTATTTTTTAAAGAAACTTCCACAGTAGAAAGATCTAAGAAATTCAAATGCTAAAAAAAGATTCCTCTCTGAAGAGTAAATATTATGAGACAAGGTAGCTCTCACTTAAGGACACTTGTATACAGAAAAAATGCAATTTTTATGCCATGGGGCAGTTTTTAACAAAAAGCTATTATAAATAATGTACAATTTGGTCTCACATTTCTCTTTTTCAGTGGTATACAGGCACATAGGAATAAAATCATAAGTTCAAATTTTCACCTTACGTAGAATATGTAATACTGATACCACATGTCAACCACTATGTATATGTATCTAAAATTTATCTACCTTAAAGTAGAAATTTCACCCACTACGAGGGCACCCCATATGCCATCATGCATCTGAACTGATGGTATATGCAGAAATAATAAAAGTTAATTTTGCACATGTACAGGCAACTGAGTACCCAAAAATAAATAAATAAGAAGAATGTCCTTGTACCACTAAGCCATGGCTTTTGGGTTTGGGTTTCCTTTTCAGCATCCATATTCATTTCATTTTATGCACAAAGAACTATGATAATCCCATGACTGGAAATACATCTAAAGATATCTTAAATATTTTTCGACTGTTACAGTGAAATGGGACATGCCACCACCCAAGATTCATGTATTGAGGACACCAGCTAAATAACAATGAAGTGGCTGATGAGTCCACAGCTGAAGAAGCTAGCAGGAGGCGGGGCCTAGCTGGAGGAAGTAGATCACTGGCCCCAGTGGCCTCTCTGGTTGCCAAGAGGTGAACAGCTTTCCTCTGCCATGCCCTTGTGTCTGCTATGGAGCAGGAGCTGGCCACTGACTGAAACCATTAGCCAAAATTAGTATATTTCCTCCTTTTTCTCAGGTATTTGGTCACAGCAATGAAAAACTAATACAAACAACTTGCTCAGGATTCACTGAGCAATAACATGTCCGATCTTATACAGTTTGTACAGTTCAATTTTTTTAATATATTAAAAACTATCCAATGGATTTTAAATTTAATTTTGACAAGTTTCCCTAATGTACTACATTTTACAGAGATCAAACACTAACAATGGACTTTCTAGCATTCCAATCCCTGTGGCGATATTGTGGTATTGTGATTTGAATGCTCACACTGGAATCTCAGGTGGTGATGGTGAACTTTTTCAGTGATACACACGGCTCACTGAGACACTCATGGCATGGGCTTACCACCACTGGCCTATCAGAAGAGATAATTCATGGTAACTTCTTTCACATACTTTGTATTATGCATTAAATGTCTGAGCACCCCACACACAAACATATCAAATTCCTAACCTCCCCTTGCGATGGTTATTAGAGGTGGACCTTTGGGAGGTAATTGGGTTTAGTTTTAGTAGTGGGAGGGCCAGTCCTAACGAGATTAATGTCTTTAAAAGGCAAAGAGACAAAGGTCTCTTTTCTTTCCTCCCTTTTCTTCTCCCTCTCTCTCACTCTTCTCCCCCTGCACACACCAGAGGAGAGGCCAGGAGACCAGAGTCAAGAGGCAACCATTTGCAAACCAAGAAGAGGGTTCTCCTCAGATCTCAACTAAACTGACACCCTCATCTCAGAATTCCGGACTCAAGGAATAGTGAGAAAATACATTTCTTTCTTCCTCAAGCCAACCAGTATATGGTATTTTGTTTTGTGGTAGCCCAACTGGACCAAGATGTGAAATTAGAAAAAATATTTTTAAGATGAGACTTTGGAAAACAAGATAATTTTCACATGATCCCAATATGGCAAGAACCTCTAAATCTACCTCCTCAAATACAGTATTCACCATAGCAGAACATAGCATCATTAGATCTACTGGTAGGTGTCTACTTGATTTCCCAGAATGGCCAACACGAGAGCAAAAAAGGATAGGAACAGAAAGCCACACTCAATGTTTTGTTTTCCTTTATTTTGAAGTCATACTCAATATATTTTTATGGTCCCTGGCAATTTCTCTTTCCAGGTCAGTACTGTTCAAATATCAAAAGTAAATGTCAATGAGCTATACATACTGTGAGCAAAACAATGATAAAGAATTTACTAATGACAGTAGAAATCTTAAAATTTAGTCTAATTGGCCCTATCTCCACTAGTTCAAAAAAAAACTGGCAACATTACAGGTTGAATGATAGTTTGCTACAGTAAGTTTTCTAATATAAGCAGCTTTTTAACTTCATAAATGGAATATAAAGCACATTTTAAATACTATAAGCCAACTGCATACCTTCAGCACTTAAATGTAAAATGCTATAATCACTTTATAAAATGCGCTTTATTTTCCATTTAAAATGTTAGCAAAAATTACCATTTACAATTCAAAAGAACCTAAAATTATTCTTCCTTTCCATGTATGAAAGGAGATACTCTGTAAAATAAATACCCTAGAGAATATTTTTATAAGCTAGACTTAACATACAATGGCTTGGGGCTGGGGATATAGCTCAGCGGAATAAGCGCCTGCCTAGCAGGCGCAGGGTCCTGAGTTCAATCCCCAGTACCGCAAAAAAAAAAAAAAAACATACAATGGCTTTTTTTTTTCCCATGCAGCAATCAATTCATTAAGTAATTATCTACCCTGAAAGTATAAAAGCTAGACAGAAAAATGTTAGGCCATGATGCAATAATTTTATAAAAATTATCAAATAGCAATAAAGATTCAAGTGCAAAATATATGTTATATTCAACACTATAAGAAAATATTAAGGAAAATGGGCAAAAATATGTATATTCGCAGGTAACTTTTATTACGAAGAGACATCATCAGCTCCACTTTTGAATTGCTTCTTGTACCGCCACTACTTACAATAAAATGTTTGAACTGTTTCTCATTTAGTACTATGTAATGAAGGAAGTGATGGGAAATGCGCTGCTGAAAGTAAGAAAAACAAGCCCTGACACACAAAGCAAATGATTTTATATGCCACCTCTTCCCATTACAATTGTGGGGTTGAAGCAGTATTTGATAATTAAATACACTGACAGACATGCATCAAAATCTGCTTAGTCAACACAGCTACCCTACGCTACAGAATACAAGGAATTTAAATTTTTCTATTGTAAAATGAATGAATTATTACAAAGAGTAGGTGTACAATGCTACCATACACATTGAATCTATTTGTTCAATTCCATCTTTCCTTATGATGTATCTCTTTTATCCTTCTAGTTACCAGAGTAGGTATGACAGCCTACATAATTTTAAAGACCAAACCCTAAAAATTATTTTGTGGCCCTAAATCCAAGGATGAGAATAAACTGCACGTTTTATTAAATCTTCTCTCAGTAATGGGCCAATTATAATATTAACAAGACCTAGTTCTGCATTTCCTTTTTTTCCTTTCTGTAAAAGTAATGTGAAAATTGTAATATACGAGAGAAACATTTTTTCATCACCAGTCTGTGTTTTTGCTTTTGTTTTGGGGGAGATTGCCTGCCAGTGACACATCTTGATATTCTAAGCAGACACTAATAAAGGTAGTTTAAATAGAAAAAAAAAAAATCAATGTACCCTCCGTGTGGCCCTTTGATAGACATTATCTAAAACACAGGTTAATAATACAACCTATGAATTTCACAAAGGTCTTTAAAATGTTTTAAGTAGTGGGCTGGCCCAGGGAGTCTCGAAAATCACAGGCTGGTATCTACACTGAAATCTCTTCTTTTCTACTGTGTAAGCACTTCGATGGCAACCAGCAGCAAAACAGTTCCCAGGGAGACCAACATCAACGTTCCTACATCAAACAGGCTTTACTTCTATCTTGTTCTCATTCACACTTCAGCTATGTTTTTATTTTCATTGTGAAAGTAATGAATTATATTTGCATAGTAATTTTAAAACAGCTTAAATTCATAGACAGCAGGGGCTTTTTTTGGTGGGGTGCACAGCATTCACCCTGTTCGTGGTTCTGGCCTAGGACATGGGTTACCAGAGGAGAGGGTAACACTCACTACCCTCCAGTGTTGTCTCTTAAAACATTAACAAATAAAAAGTAAAAGCATATTCCCTAAACACAGCCACAGTTTTCTCTTTTGTTGCAACCCATTGTTTATGGAAGCACGCAGACGTTACAGTGACAAGGACTGAAACTACTTCATTAAAAAAGCAGCAGCTCAGTGTCTAAGAAATAAGCCAGCTCAGTCATAAAAGAACGAAACCGAATCAGTGATACTACCACGAGCAATTTTTGCCCTTAACATTGAGATCAGCCTTATAGCTAACTTCCAGAAAGGTTCGGGTCAACTCAAGAAATCAAAGACCTTAAAAATCCCATTCATTTTCTTCTGCCCAATGCCTAACAAAGTCAAAACACAGTAATTCATATTTGTTACTTTTGCTTGCACCAATGTCTTTAAAAAGAAATCCTTCGACAGAGTCAAAAAGATAAATAGTAAAATTTGAGGAAAGAATTGTCCGTCTTTAAGTCAAGCATTTCCCAAGAAGTGACAGGTCTGGCTGGAGAGAATACACTTTGCTGACCCTAGAAACAGCCCAAGACCCAAAATTTGCCACTGCTGTACCTAGAAAATTAATTTGGCGAAGAGGCGATAACATACGAGCAAGTCTTCGATGGACGTGTTAACATTAAGGAGAGGCGCCACGGATCTCCGGCTAAATGCTTTTGCCATTTTTGCAGAAGAAAAGCTAATTGTTGGTGGTCATGTGACACCGTAGATCCCAGAAAGGAAAGGGTGGGAGGGAGAGAGAAGAGTTCAAGGTAGTTCAGGGTCAGAACGCGCTCCAGCATCCTGTCACTAGCCCAACGTTCCGCACGCTGAGGCAAAACACGGCTTACCCGAAAAGGAGCTGGCAAGGAGCGGGGCGGGGGTCCCGGGTGCAGGGCAGCCGCAGCAAAGCCAGTGTGGCGGCGCGGGGCACGAAGAGGCTCCCAAGCTACGCAGCCGAGTTGGGGTGCCTAAGCTTCGGCACGGACCCGCTCGGACCAGGACGACAGCACTGCCCTTCTCTGGGTTCCCACACCCCTCCTCCCCCGTTCCCGACCCACGCCCGGGTGTGACCCGCCGATCGGCGGCCGCCCGGATCTTTGTCTCGCGCGCGCCCCACGCGCGGCCGCCCCTCGCCGCCCCGCCAGCCGCCCGGTCTCCAAGGAGCCGCGCGCGCCGCGGCCGCCGCCCCCTCGCCGCCGCCCGCCCCCCGCGCCCCGGCCTCCCCGGCCGCGCCGCCCCGCCCGCCCAGAGGACCTTTGTGTCTCGGGGGACTTTCCGCCCCTTCCCTCCTCCGCCTCCTCGCGGGCACACCGCGGCGGCCGCGGCCCCGGGGCCGCGACACCCCACGCCCCCCACCCCGGAAACGCCCGGGGCTCCGCGGCCGACCGGCGCTGACAGCCGTCGCGCGCCCCCGCGCTCTCCACTCCCGGCCCGGCCGCCCCTCGCCCCGCGTTCCCGGTCGGCCCCGGCTCGGCCTGGCTCGGCTGGGCGACAGGGACGGCGCGGTCGGCCGCCAACTCACCAGCGAGCGCGGGCGGGCGTCCGGGCGGGTGCGACGCGAGGAAAGCGGCTCCGCGACGCCGCGGCGCCCGGATGCAGGTCCCGGCCGGGCGGCCGCCCCGACCTCCGCCGCGCAGGCCTCCCGCCGCCTTCCGGGCTGCGAGGGCGCGGACTCCGAGGCCCGCGGCACCTCACGCGGTCCCGAGCCCCCCGGTCAACATGGCTCCCGGGCCGCGGGCCGCGCGTCTGCCCCGCCGAGAAGCCGCGGCGGCGGCGGCACCGAGCAGGCGGCCGGGCAGCCGGGCGGGCGGGCGGCGCGGGCTCTCGGCTCGGCGGCCGGTGACCGTGAGGCGCTGAGCAGACGGCAGCCAGCCGGCCGGGCGGGCGCTCTCGCTCGCTGCGCGCGTCGCGTTCTCACTCGGCGGCCGCGGATTGACGCCTCCGCCTGTTCCCCGGAGGAGAACGAGCGAGCGAGGAAAAAAAGACTTATTGAAACGCTCCCACCAGCGGCGGCGAAGGAAAGCGACCGGCCGCCGGCGCTCCCCACCCCTGCCTGAGCCGCAGCCGGGGCAGCGCGACCCCTGCTGGCGACGCCGCCGGGGGCGGGGCTGGGGGCGGGGCCGGGCATCCCCAGGAAACCCCCAGGCCGCGGAGGGGGCCGGGGTCTCCCCGGCCTTACTGCGGGGGCTGAGCGAGAGCCGAGACCACCCCTGGGGGCGGGAAAGCAACGCAGCACCTGTCCAGGATGACTGGGGAAGAAATTCACAAAATTTCTTCAGCTCCTGATCCTTCTCCCAGCAAAACCAAAACTCTCGAATGATTCAAGTGATTATCGCACAGAGCCGCAACGCCACAGCCCTCTACTGCTTCCTGGGGGTGCTGATGTCAAAAGACCTACACTGGTGCAGGCCGAGCGCCGCATCTGTTCTTCCCTCTGCGTGGGCGGGTGCTAGTTTAGCTGTCGTTCCCGTACGTGGCGTGTACTGATTTAAACTACAGCGCTTTTATGTATTCTTAAAGTCTTTGTAATGTGCTAGGTCGTTAAGGGACAGAGGGTCTAGCTGCATTGAAAGATAACAGTGGAAAAGACGAACAAACCACCCAGGACCTGAGCGTTGTGAGACCGGAGTTGCTCGGAGAATACAGCACTGCTGTTGCAGTTGGTTAGGTTTTGTTTTCTTGGAGGAGGCAGGCCGCAAGAGGTTGGCCCAGTTTCTGTAAGTGTTTTTACTTTCTTCTTTCCCAGAGGCTGAAAGCCAGCTCAGCAATGGACAGCAGAGTGAAAGTGAAGACAAACTAAAGTAATACTGACCCACTTCCTCTCCACCCACGAATAAGGATAAACGCGTACAGTAAAAGCAAACTTAAACCCCCAGAAGGAGGAGATACTGTAAGAAGAACATTGAAAGAAAAAAATAGGAACCGGATATAGACAGCTTAAACAAGAAAAAAAAAAGTTAACCACATGAAAGACCTGTGAAGTGAGATATAAAATGATTTTCCATTTTATCACCCGGAAGCAGGGCGGGGGGCAGGGGGGGACTCTCACTAAGTCTGCCAGTAGCCCAGGCTGGGCTTGACCTTTCAGTCCTCCTGCCTCAGCCTCCCACAGTGGTGAGATTACAGGTGGGTGCGCTGTGCACTTTCAATTCCTATTATGTTCTGAGGACTTCTAACAGTTATCTTCCGTGAATCCTTTTCTCTTGAAAATATTCCCGCAGATTTCTTTCTCTTACTTTTCTGGGCAAAGCTGAATGCACCTACTTCAATATCCAAAGACCGCACTTGGCGCTGGGGATATAGCACAAGCACCTGCCTAGCAAGCCCAAGGTCCTGAATTCAATTCCCAGTACCAAAAAAACAACATATTCAGGCTTCTCCCAGGCCTCCTAAACGATCAGAACCTTACAGTGGTTACAATTATGCCCTACGACACACCTGTTTACCGTGGAAGAATGGAAACATATATAACAAGCTTGCCTGTAGAATAAGTGTGCTTTCAAAAAACAGAAAGAAAAAAAGGGCTGGGGATATAGCTCAGTGGCACAAGCGCCTGCCTGGCAAATGTAAGGTCCTAAGTTTCATCCCTGGTACCCCCCCAAAAGAGAAGTATGCTTTCAAACAACTTGGCATTTTTAAGATTCATTCAAGCCAAAGAAATTTATCATATGGCATAAGTTTCCGAGTTCTCTTTAAGTTAGAAAAATGTTTCACAAGATCTACTTACATACCAAGCATTTTTATATACTTATCTTTTTTGAATCTCTTAGTAAACATTTAAAATCACCAAAACAGAGTCTACAACGTTGTATTCTGAGTCTCAGCATGGATCGTCTCACCTCATATCACCAGATTGGAATTACTCCACTAGAAACAAAAGTACTGCCCAAACTGTCTATCCAAAGCTGCTAAAGGGCAGCCTCTCCGCTCCGAAGCATAATAGAGATTTGATCATCAGAATGTAGATGATTATTTTTTTAACCTATTTATTCTCTCAATAAAAAAAACACTAATTGTACATCACGTGTCAGGCGTGTCAGGCATTCTGTTAGGTGCTGAAGAAGTAGATGTGCATAAGATGGACCAGGTATTACCATTGTGGAACTGTTTTAGCAGTGAAAACAAACAATAGACATGTAAATTACTTCAGAAATTGGTAAGAAGAATCCACAATCAGCAGGAGGTGTTTTGAAGACAATGAAACTGTAAGGCAAAAGGAAGGAGAGACGTCTGCAGGATTATTTTAGAAATAGCAGGAAAGGCCTAATTATCAGGGTGGTAAAGCCATGGGATCTTCCTTTGTATCACTCAGTAAATTATTTAATCAAGAAAAGGTCATACAGAGCTGGGCAAAGAGCTCAGTGTCACAGCGCCTGCCTTGCAAGCACAAGGTCCTGAGTTCGATTCCCAGTACAAAAAAAGAGAAAAAGTCACGAAAATCAACAGATAGGGGCATTTAATTAGTTTTCTAAATTGATTTTAAATTCACATATTTGGGGCATGTTGATTGGTCTTACAGCTAGATTGTAATATAGGTTCTTCTTCCATTGTGAAGAAAAAGTTAAAATACAAACGGATTTATTTAAAGTATTCCTCAAATTGTGATTAATACATTTCCCTAGTGCTTGTAAAGAAGAGGGGTTCAGGAAGAATTCCAAGGTCAAACCCACTTGGGAAACATTACATATTTTATCTCCCTTTGGGAAAGTCTCAACATACATATTTAGAGCTCTGAGAAGCTCTGTGATGCAAAACAATTTTCTTCCCAGTGATATCAGCGTATCCCAAAATGTTTTCACCATAGCATAACCATATCATTTGAGGGGACATATAAAAATATCAAGGAGAGAATTTGAAGGTCATTAAACTTTGGACAGTGAGTGAAAAGAGATGGAGACAGAAAGTTTTTGCCGTGATTCATGCTCTGAGTGTGACACTGCCTGGGAAACAAATACGAAACATATTCAGATAAGCTAGGGAAAAGAAACATGTTGGTTTTTAGTTGCTGTACATGACTGGGTCTCAGACTCGTCTGGGAGTCACCAGGAAGTTTCCTAAGCACACAATTGCTCGGGTGCCGCCCCAGACAAGAAACGGAGGGTGAAGCCCAACCAGCCGTACTACTATGGCCTCTACGAATCTACTGTAGAATCAAGGTTGAGAATCATTGCTCTCTGTAACATCAACATATAACTGTTATGTACTTACAAAGCAAATTTGTAGATATGTTTCAAAGTCTAATGTCCAACGTTTAATGACCTTCAAAACATACCTGAATGCTTGAATCGTTTAAAACTTTTGAGCCGGATGTAGTGGCGCACACCTGTAATCGCAGCACTCGGGAGGCTGAGGCAGGAGGATTGTTGTGAGTTCGAGACCAGCCTGGGCTACAAAGTGAGCTCAAGACCATCCTGAAATGCATAGCTGGACCCTGTCTCAAAAAGACTAAATAAATAAATAAATAAAATGTTTGAAGAAATTAGTTATCTGACCAAATTGGGAAAACTCTTTTTGCCTAGATCCATGCCCTATTTCATTACACTGGATCATAAAGAAAAAGATCTGTTTTATTTTTGCCTTGTTTTGGTTTTTTTGGTACTGGGAATTGAACCCGCCACCTGGCACTTGCCAGGCAGGCGCTGTGCTGCTGAGCTATATCCCTGCCCCCTCCTTGTTTTGCTTTTCGGAGTAAGAAGGAAGCAACTGAAGCTAAGGGCAGCAATCAACTGCAGAATGACACACTTGTAGACAACCTCTTAAAGGTTTAACTGTAGAGTTTACAGATCTACTTCAAGTTGTTACCAGAATATCTCCATGGACATACAAGTTAAGGATTCCCTATTTCATGTAAAATTTCAAATTTGAAGTACTATATTCAACTCTAAAGAGTTGATAACATCTAAAATATTTGTGCTAGGCCAGCAAGTGTTATAAAAAGCTTTCCAGACTGTGATGCCCTGTGTCCTTATGAGGAAAAATGAATTGAGAAGCCAAATACAGTCCTGGCAGTTAAGGAGGATATAATTTTTAAATATTTTGTGGGGGTTTTTTTGGGGTTTTTTGTCTTTTTGAGACAGCTCGGTATGCAGTTCAGGCTGGCCTTGAGCTCCCTCTGTAGCCCAGGCTGGCCTGGAACTCGCAATAACCCTCTTGCCTCAGCCTCTCGAGTGCTGGGATTACAGGCATTCGTGCCACCATGCCTAGCTTAAATATTTTGTTTTAAAATGAAATTGTTCTCTAATGCTGACAAGTGCTTAGGGAACTTCGCCCCCAGATTCCTAGTAAGGCTCCATATAAGGCTTTATCAAGAGACTAGGGAAGGATTAAAAGGTCTTCCTTCCTTCCTTCCCTCAATTAGATTGCTGTTCTTTTGGGGAGGTGTTGTGAACAACAGGACAGAGTCTTGTGTAATTTAGACTGATCTTGCACTCACTATGTAGCCCAAGCTGGGCTCAAACTCAGTGACCTTTCTGCCTGAGTTTTGTGAGCGCTGGAATTACAGGTGTGTCCCACCATGGCCTGGCTGACTATTGCTCTTTCTACTCAGATAAAACAAGTAGACTCTTAATAACAGAGAATACATTGAAAGCTTATATGAGCTTCCTGAAAAACGAAGTCATCTTTCAACATTTGAAAAATTTCTTCTTTTTTAAAATACATTGTTGCCAGGCGTGGCAGCCCACGCCTCTAATCCCAGCACTTGGGAGGCTGAGGCAGAAGGATCATCGAGAGTTGGAGGCCAGCCTGGGCTACAAAGTGAGCTCAAGGCGGGCCTGAACTACATAGCGAGACCCTGTCTAAAGCAAGACAAAAAAAAAAAAAAAAAAAAAAAAAAAAAAAAAAAAAAAAAAAAAAAAAAAAAAAAAAAAAAGAATAGAAAAAAACGTAAGGCCAAGCAAGTCAGAGTTGTAGCCCTGAAGCAATATTACATAGTAATTTGGCTTTGCAATCCTTTGGATTAGATGGGAATTCTAGCCTTGCCACTGTGAGATGTTGGTAGGTTACTTAACTGAGAATTTCCCTATATATATAAGCTAAGGTTTATAATCTCCCTGCCAGGTTGTAAGAATTAAATGAGATAACGAATGGAATACACTGCATTGTAACTTTTTCTGTGTAAAGACCTGAACAGTAGCACCAATGACTTATACTGAAAGGGAATTTTGTTGTCTACATAAACTGAAAAGGCCAGGGGTAGTGTGGGCATCAGCAACTTCTTAGCCAACAGCCCACATGACATTATCAGGACCTGCTTTCTCTCCTGCAGCGTCTGGCACCCTTGGGTCATCTACCCCCAGGCCAGGAGATGGCTGCAGTATTTGTAACTCTGTTCTTCCAGGTTCCCATCTCAAAGAAAAGAAGGAGCAACACAGCCCCAGTAGCACAAGCTGTAGCTCTGATTTGCTCAGTTACGGATGGGTATCGTGGTCAATGATGCTGAATGGATGGTGAGGGCCTGAACTTGTTCTTTACCCTTTTACCTGAATCACATGTACTGACAGTCTGGGAAGAACGATTTCTCCTGCAAACAAACAAACAAACAAACAAATGCCCTTACCATAAGCAGGACAGTAGATGCAGCACACTCCACTTCGTTAAAATGCAGAACAAAACAGAGATGAGTGGGTTTTAACATCAGCTGGATCCAGGAAGTCTGTCTCAGAGCATGGTTGCTCTCTCTCTCTCCTGGGCTTCAGTCTGTGTGTCAGCCTCATTCCTTACCAGTTCCCTGACAGGTCTAAAATCATTCTCTTCCTTCCCATATGGTTGGGGTACTTGTTGCCCAAAGGCCCATGTATTGAAGGTTTGTTCTTCAGCCTGTGGTGTGGTTGGGAGCTAGTGGATCCTTTAAGAGGTGGAGCTTACTAAGAGGAAGTTAGGTCACTGTGAGCATGCTGCCAAAGGGAACACTGGGACTCAACCTCTCATCCCTCTTTACTTCCTAGCTACCATAGGATGAGCAGAACTTCTCTACCATGTGTTCCTGTTATGAAGTATTATGTTGCCTCAGGCCTAAAGCAATGGGGGGGGCAAGTGACCATGGACTGACACCTCTGAAACATAAGCCAAAATAACCTTTCTTCTTTTTAAGCTTATTATCTCAGGTATTTTTGTCACAGTAACAAAAAGATGACCAATACAGTTTCCAATTCAGGGGAAGACCATTCAGAAAATACCAGGGGAGAAGTCTGATCAGCTCAACCTAGGTCATGTGTCCACCCTCTGATCAGAAGGGTCCCACCAGCCCAGATAGAATAGGAAAGATGCAAATGTCTAAAGGATATTATAAGTGTACACCTAATGTGAAAACTTATCAAATTGAATACTTGTGTGTTCTTTGTTATGTATAATCATACCCAAATACTGCTACTAAAAAAGAGAGAATAGATGGAAAACATTGTGCTATCTAATGACATTTGAAACTATTATCAGATCTGTCTGTACAAGCCTGAACTTTCCAAAACTATTGAAATGCAGGTTTCCTCTAAATCTAGATGGAAGTCACACCACTTAATCCACAGGAAGTTTCTAGCTATACTGGCAAAAGAAGAGGCCAATAAAAGTCATGGTTGTGTTTTTCTTGACAAATTTTCACAGTGCAAAGGAGTGTAGTGGTGGGAATTGCAAGGGAAGGACACAGGAACTCTACTTGCCCCTATATAAAATACTGACCTGGTAAACCCAGGACATCCTGTTAAAGCAGATTATAGTACCTAATAAATGTCAGTTTTCTTCTCCCTCTGCCTCCTTTTTTTTTGAGACAGGGTCTCGCTGTGCAGTTCAGGATGGCCTTGAGCTCACTTTGTAGCCCAGGCTGGCCTCGAACCCTCAGTGATCCTCCTGCCTCAGCTTCCCGAGTGCTGGGATTACAAGCATGCACCACCACGCCCCACTTCCCTCTACCTCCTTAATATGGAAAAAAAAATCTGGAAATTTTGAAATATTGTTCATCTCATGTATTGCACTGAGCTACATGTAATATAAATATTTCCTCTTTTTATACTCCTGGTCTGAAATAGAGATCAGCTGTGCAATTAATGATGCCTTCCCTTGAAGTAAAGACCAGCTTACCATTGGCCGGGACATCCTGTTTCTATTAGAAGTTTGATATCAAAACTATTAGATCACAAAACTGTTTTCCAGACCTCATACCAATTGCCTACCCTCAAAGTCTAGTTTCATTGGAAAGCATCAGAAATTCTAAACACTTCAGTATTAGCCTTTCATATTAGTGACTTTCCTGTCACTAGGACAAAATAGCAAACACCTGCAACTGAAAGAGATGTTAATTTGTCTCGTGGCTTCCAGTGGCTTCAGTCCAAAGGCACTGGTTTCAGCACCGCGGTGTAAAGACCTGGCAGAGGACAGCTGCTCATTCCATGACTGTGGCCAGGAAGCAGAGACGGGAGGAGCCAGGGACAAGAATACACCGTTCCAACTCACGTGCAGCGATCCTCTTGCTCTGACCAGGACCTGGCTCCCACTGAGAGACTTTGGGGGGACACTTTAGATGTAAACCATGGGCTGGGGATATAGCACAGTGGAATAAGCCCTGCCTGGCAAGCACCAGGTTTTAAGTTTGATCCCTGGTCCCGCAAAAAAAAGAAAAAGGTGTAAACCATAACACTTAAAAAATTTGAAGTCATTTTGCCAAGCCTGCTTTTGTTGTTGTTTGAAAGATAACATCCTCATACTGAAAAATTTAACAATGTAGTCTGTTTTTTTAAAAAAGGCATTTTCATGCCGGGCATGGTGGCTCATGCCTGTAATCCCAGCACTTGGGAGACTGAGGCAGGAGGATCGTTTTAAGTTCAAGACCAACCTGGGCTACAAAGTGAGCTCAAGGTCAGCCTGAACTGCATCGCAAGACATTCTCAAAAAAGACCAAAACAGGGCATTTTCTGGGTTTGGATAATTCACAGCATTGTAAACAAACTTATTATTATTTTTTTCTTTTTCTTTTCTTTTCTCATCATTTAGATTTATTGTTATAATCGTTCCTTACTACTTTCTACCCACTTCTAGGCAACATGGAGTACAATATTTCCAGCTTTTTTCCTTTATTCTTTTTTTTTTTTTTTTTGAGACAAGTTTTCCCTATGCAGTCCAGGCTGGCCTTGAGCTCAGTTTCCAGCCCAGGCTGGTCTTGAACTTGGAATGATCCTCCTGCCTCAGCCTCTCGAGTGCTGGGATTACAGGCATGCGCCACCATGCCCAGCTATCTTCAGGCTTTTTTCTTATTTTGTACAAATGTTTGCAAAAATTTTACCATCATGCAGTAGAAAGACTATGGGATTCAAAATAAAATGAGCCTTGTTTGAACCTTGGCTCTGATATGTATTTGCTGCAAGATGCTAAGAAGGGTAAGTTTATCTTCAAGCTTTAGTTTCTTTGTAGGTGAAATGGACAAACCTCACAGGACCTTTCATGGAGTTTCAGGGAGATCCCAAATACAAAAGGGCTTAACACAGTACGTGGCACTTAGCAGGCAGCGAGCGACTGCTAGTGTTCTTTCCGTTCCTGCATGTCAGTGCTATAAGAGTCATGGAAAAATACTTTGATGAAAATGCATCTAAGAAGGCAGAGATCTAAGTTTGCACGGCTCAAGAGAAATAATCTGTCTTCTGTGGAGAGGCACTACAATATTTAGAAAAAAGAAATGGAGAAAAGAAATACTTTTGATGGAAGATTAGCAGCCCCATTTAGACAAGGAAAAAATAGATGTTTATATCTTAGTGTATCATTCATCAAAACGTTAGTATTACCTAACTTTCAGAATGAACAGAGCCCATAATAACTATTTTGAATTTTTAAACGCAGCTTTTTTATCTGTAAAGATTTTCTTATAAGGGACAAATCACTTGAACACAGATCCTTATTTATCCACGTTCTGTACCATGCATTTACAAATACAAATATGCATAGCAATTTTTTTCATCAGAGATACTTAGGCAATTTTAGGGCTGGAAACCAGAAGTTTTCCAACCCTCATGTTTACTCTTCAACTACCATTTCAGTCAAGTCTTTCTTCATCCAATTTGCATTTTATGTCTACAATGTGCCAAGCAAAGAAGGGAAAGACAAAGGCCCTGACTCTGTGATCAAAGAGCTTAGAGTGCATCCTGGGAGAAGACCTGGCCATATCTCAAAAGGGCTAACAGTTTAACGTACAAGTTTGGATGTGTTACTCAGGGGAAGAATCGGTCTTGTAGCTAGAAGCAGAGAGAGAAAAAATCAAAGCAGCCTGCCCTGCTCACACAAGACAAGTTAACAATTACCTTTTGGTGACTAATTAGAAATCTAGAACTGAGTACCAGCAAATGTGGAAGTCCTGTAAGTGGTCATCCCTGGCCTCGTGGCATATACAACATGTGGTTTGACCAAATATCCTAGCACTAGGTAAAATTTGCAAGATAGGCAGCGTATTTGTATTCCTTCTAGAGTTTTTGATGTATTTATTTCAAATGTCACTTGTTCATTAATAGTAATCCAGTTTCAAAAAACAGTCTATTAGCCAGGCGTGTTGACGCACATCCGTAATCCCAGCATTTGGGAGGCTGAGACAGAAGGATCATTGCAAGTTCCAGACCAGCCTACAAAGTGAGCTCAAGGTCAGCCTGAACTGCATAATGAGACCCTGTCTCAAAAAGACAAAGAAAAGGGAAGAAAAGGGAAGAAAAGGGAAGAAAAGGGAAGAAAAGGGAAGAGAAGGGAAGGGAAGGGAAGGGAAGGGAAGGGAAGGGAAGGGAAGGGAAGGAAAGGAAAGGAAAGGAAAGGAGGAAAGAAAATCTATTATATGTAGAGATAAAAGGTAGCTGCCTTTCCTTGCATAAGTGGTTTGATAACAGATAATGAAAAAGAAATGAAATCAAGACATCTCAAGAGTCTCTAGTCCTTTACCAAATTATACATAGGATAGGTCACTCTGTGAATCTTGGCTGAGTGACAATATTTAGAAAACTGAAAATTTAGAAGTTATTTGTTTTCAGCCTATGCACTTGTTTTCATTTTATTTATTTATTATTTACTTACTGTTTTTTTGAGACAGGGTCTCATTATGTAGTTCAGGCTGATCTTGAGCTCCCTTTGTAGCCCAGGCTGCCCTCAAACTCACAACAATCCTCTTGCCTCAGCCTCCTGAGTGCTGGGATCACAGGCTTGCGCCACCACGCCCAGCCTGCACTTGTTTTTAAAGCGTTAATGAGGTTTAGCTATGAATTTAGGGTCACATAACAAGATTAAGGTAAATACTAAACTTTCACTAAAAAGCTTAAACATTTCATTTCACATTACAGACACTTAGTACTATAAATCCTTAACTTCTTAATCTCCAGAAATAAGCTTCGTCTTGTTTATTTTATGAACCCATTAAATGTGAAATATTCTATTTATTTACTGTCATTGAGTTCCCAACCCCAATCTGAAGCAACATTGCTCTCCAATCACCGCATCTCACTGGCTCTGAGGGAGCGTTGCAGACCCAGACTGAGCTCCGAGTCAGCCCAGATTGCTGCCGCCCCTGCCACCGTGTCCTTGGATCCTACCCACTTCCTGTGCAGGGCTTCTGTTTTAGTTTTTTCTCCAAAATCACCTGCCTTGATTTTGCCAGCAGCTCCTCCAACCTTAAGGGTTCCCGCCTTGGGGCATCTGATTGTTCAGGCACCAATAGCGGACTTCATTCAAATGTTCTACCCTACCTTTCAAACGGCAGGCAGGAGCTACTGACAAAGAGTGAAAAAGCTCTCAGCTGTTTTGTTGTTTTCATTAACAACTTTAGAAAAATTCTGGCACTCAAAAATGTTCATTTTATAAGGAAGATGACTCCTTAAAGCAAACATGGAAAAATATGTGACTTTTATACGCTTGAAAGGAGAAACAGACTTTACATTAGCATTCTCTGTCTTTCTGTTTCTCTCTTCTTACACAAAAGGTCCATTTCAACATGTGCCCAAGGACTAGACAGAGTCAAACAAAGGCAAAAGCCAGGGATTGGGTTTAGACCATAGTGACACACACAGCGGAAGGCAAATGTTGGTTATTTAAGATGCTTAAATCTGCTCTGGATTTGAAACTGGGACATCTGTCATCAAAGAAGAAAATTAAACAGGACCAAGATAGGAGAGGTGGCAGATGGGTTTTCCTAGCAGCTGGCAATCAGTGCAGGTCCAGACAGGTGGGCTGTCAGAGCTGGGCAAAGCCAATGGCCACTCACATTTGGAACAAAACAGAAAAGGTTTTGGTTGATTAGTTAGCTGGCTTTTGTTTTGTTTTTGTTTGTGTTTGTTTTGTTTTCATTTTTCCTGTCTTATCTGTCTTGTCTTGTCTCAGTGTGGCTTAGTTTGGTTCCAAAGAGCTTTCTTATATGACTGTGGCATATCCCATTGAGGAAACATAATAGCTCACCTTAGATCAGGAGAATTGCGTTCAAATTCTAGTTCAAATTAACACTTGTTAATTTGTGATTTTGCGTTAAAATTTCATGTTCCAAGGGCTCCATTTATTTATTATAAAATAAAATGGTCATGTTAGATTAGTAGTTAGCTCTTTGGGGTAATTATTTAGATGTTTTGATCTGATGAAAGATAAGGATCACTTTCTCACAAAAACACACCTAACTCCCCATCCTGCAATCTGGCACACATTTTATTGCCTTAGAAACTGACTTCCTAGCCGGGTGTGGTGGTGGTGTATGCCTTAATCCCAGCATTTAGGAGGCTGAGGCAGGAGGATGGTGGCGAGTTTGAGACCAGCCTGGGCTACAAAGTGAGCTAAAGCCCAGCCTGAACTCCCTAGTGAGACCCTTTCTCAAAAAGACAAAAAAAAAGAAAGAAAGAAATTGACTTCCTTCACATAGGAAAAAGAACTAGAAAATGTCTTTCCCTTATTCATGTTTATTCTCATATATGAAGCAATTTGAAATGACTCCAAAATGTGCAAATGCAAAACAAGAAATCAAAATTCTTCCGGCAAAGCACATTTTAATATCAGGACTGCCACTTTTGATTTGAGGTGAAGAAATTATAGTGTAGTCTTACATGGTAATTTGTCCTTTGTGATGGTCTCTCAGTTTTGGCTACTGGCTTTTAATTTTGATAGCCACAAGTGATAGCAAACCCAGATTAACAAAAATCTGCTGCAGCACATGGGTAGATCTAATCGCCTGGATTTCTCTAGGAGTCTACACTGAGAGCATTTTATCATTCCTTCTGTCTTCACCTCCAAGCAGGTGTCACCTCTGTTGGCTCTATCATTAATGCTGCCCATACCCATGAGAAAACGGTTCACACACACCTTTTGAGGTATTCTGCAGGATTTCTAGGCATCTAGGTATATTTCTGTCTCTTGAGAAATTGACATGTTTCATCACTCTTGAATGGAGCCAAGGAGAACTCCTCCAGCGTGGGAAAGGTTTTGTGTATTTGCCTTTTCCCCATCCAAACTCCTCTCCCACAGTGGCAACTTTGCCAAAAGTGCTCGTGGATTTGTGTGTGTGTGTGTGTGTGTGTGTGTGTGTGTGTGTGAGTTTCCAAAATGGCAACTTCAGGATCTATGCTGAAAAAAAGAAAAGAAAGCCTACCTTATCCATTCGATGCAATAAATCAAACCATAAACGACTATTTCCCTGTAGAATTATTTTAGGAGGGAGTTCTTAAGACTAATTTCATATATTGCATTCATTTCTTGACAAAAATCTCTTCAAATGCCGGTGAGTCAAAGTCTGGGGTCAGAAGGAATTGATGACTTGCGAAGCCATAGGCAAACTCCATTCCACGCTGTTGGCAGGGATTTTAGCACCCTGTGCAGGGCGATGTGGAAAGCCATGACTCATGGTGACGTGTTAAGCTTCTTTCTTCATCAAAGCCGAAAACGCCAGGTGCCTGCCAAACACCCTATGCGCTGTAGTCTCAAAGTTGTATCTGCAATTGGAGTTTTCACTTAAAGAAGTTGACTTTTTAACCATTTCAAATAACTGAGGGCCACGGAGTTTACAAAAGGGATTCACAAAGTAAAATTCCGTTTAAAAACTTTGCCCCCTTTTTTTCCGTAGTGCAGTATAATATCTTCAGGATCAACATGAAACACAAACTAAGAATAAACAGAACGTTGGAGAGGATGAGATAAACAGGAGTCAGAGATTCTATGCTACTCGGATATGAAAACAGATCCATAACTTCAGGATATTATGGCTATGTTAGATACACTATAACTAATTGGACTGGTTGTTTACATATATTACCACATTTAACGCCTTTGTCCTTTTGAGACAGGGTCTGGCTATGTAGTTCAGGCTGGCCTTGAACTCACTTTGTAGGCCAGCCTGGTCTTGAACTTGCAGTGATCCTCCTGCCTCAGCCTCCTGAGGGCTGGGATTCACCACCAGCTATCCTATTTAATTTCACAGTAACCCCATGAGGTACGAAGTATTAGTGCCTTCATTTTACAGCAGAGATACTTGAGGCTTAGAAAAGTTAAGCAATTTGCCCAATGTCACACAGTGAATAGCTGACCTGAAATTTGAACCCGTGAATCCTTGACTCCAAAGCTCTTGCTCCTAATTCCTACTCGAATGTGAAGGAATCAAAGATGTAAGAAGAGAAAGCAGTTTCTAAGCCAAAGGGTAAATATGGGGTCTAGGCAGTGGGATGGGATGAATTTAAAGAGAGATGAACACAAGTTTCTTTGGGAATGTTACACGTTTCAAACAACTCTCAGTCTGTATTCCCAAAGGATCTTGTCATCTGTGACTTTCGCTCCCTCATGGTGTTTATCCGGAATGGAATCTCAGTTTGCAATCCATGTCCTTAAATTTCAGCATTATAGACTGATGAATCATTTTCACATTAAACAGGCTCTGAAGGGCTTGACTGGTATGAGATAATTTTTCTGAGGTCTGAACGCACCACTTCCTTTTTCTCTTTCTCTCTTTTTTTTTTTTTTTCCTTTTTTTGGTAACGGGAATCGAATTTGCGGTCTCATGCTTACCAGCCAAGCACTTGCACCACTGAACTAAACCCCCAGCCGGGACTTCTTTTTCTGAATTCCTTGCTTTATTCATCTCGGTAGCCTTCCAGCCCAGCGCAATGGGCGGCGATTAGTGGGTGCCCAGTGGGCACCAGTTGAGTGGTAAAATAACCAATGAGGTTCTGAAACACTTTACCAAGTTGAGTGTAAACATCCAGCAGACTGGAAACATCCAGCGACTTGTTGAAAATACACTGTAGGGAAAAATATTTAGATGAATCTGATCAGTTATCCCTTTACCCCCACCCCATCACCAGCACAGCAATGGACACCAGGAAGAACCATCTTGCAGTCTCTGCAAGGCAAACCTTTGTTTGGACAGACACATGCCTAAGCCGTGCGTGTGGCCCTCTGGTGCTGACTCATGTGTGTCTCTCGGTTCCCTCGCCTCTCCAGTCTTTCTGCAACTGTCCCAGGCCATCCTTTTCTTATCTTTAGAGAGTATTTTTTTCTGCTGTACTAACTCTTGTTTATTTGACTTCTGACTGCTTTGATAGGCTGCCACAGTCACTTTGTGCTTTTTTTCTATTAATCCTTTCCAAAATGAAAGAGAAAAGAGCTCAATTTTCTTACCAGCTGCAAACAACTCTTTCCCTTCTCCAAGCCCCCAGTAATAATATCAGGTATCCTAGCGACAGAGAAGCAAAACCTACTGTATCATACTGTATTCTACCCTCTTCCTGGATTGTGCTTTGGTAATCTGGCTTTTGTCACATTCAAATTGTGTGTTGGCTGGCAAGGTGATTTTGTAGGGTTATTTTTTTCTTCTGGGGACCACCCGTTCTTGCAAATGAAAAGCTATTGCTCTCACTAAATGAGTGTGAACACCCTAGGAAGTGTTCCCGCTGATTTCCTGCTTTGTTCC